>CATIWO010359770.1:0-23658 GCA_949673435.1 Macaranga tanarius | reverse complement strand
CACTAAAGACAATCACCTTACTACCCATCAAGTAAGATTAAAATTTGTCTATTGCAAACACCACAACTAGGAGTTCTTTCTCTGTTGTAGCATAATTGACTTGAGCTTCATCTAGAGTGTGGCTTGTGTAGTAGATGGCATATGCTTGTTTATCTTGCCTTTGTCCCAATACAGCCCCTACAACAAAGTCACTTGCATCACACATAATCTCAAAAGGTAAACTCCAATCAGGAAGTTGTAATACAGGTGCGGAGATTAGTTCCTTTTTAAGCCTACAAGAAGCAGCAAGATAATTTTGATAAAAAATAAAAGGCACATTTTTAGACAAAAGGTTAGTAAGGGGTTTAGCAATCTTTGAGAAATCTTTAATAAAGAGATAATAAAATCCCATGACCAAGGAAGCTACAAATTCCCTCCACAGAGTTAGGTAGTGGTAGCTTTTCAATCACTTCAATCTCAGCTTTGTCTACCTCAATGCCTTTTTTGGACACCAAATGACCAAGCACCACCCGTTTGGTAACCATAAAATGACACTTTTTCCAATTTAAAACTAAATTAGCTTTTTTATATCTCTACAAAACTTTAGAATGATTATTCAAGCAATCATCAAAAGATGAACCATAAATAAAAAAATCATCCATAAATACTTCCATAATATTCTCTATGAAATCTAAAAATATTACCATCATGCACTTTGGAAAGGTTGCGGGGGCATTAGAAAGCCCAAATGGCATTCTCCTATATGCATATGTTTCGTAGCGATAAGTGAAAGTAGTTTTCTCTTGGTCCTCTTGGTGAATAAGGCTTTGAAAGAATCCTGAATACCCATCCAAATAGCAAAAGAATGAATGCTTAGCTTGTAACATCCACCCTTTTTCATACATATTTAAGACGTATGTATTGCATTTTATGCATAAGAGTTAGTAGACTTTATTTAAATTTAAGAATGGGTATAAGTTATAGAGAGGGACTAGATTATAAGGAAAGTTTGGATTGAATTGTCACAATAGAAAGTTTTGGGCTATTGTGTAATTTACCCATTTCATTAAGGGGCTAAGTAGATCTTTTGGTGATATATGTCTATATTTATTAGGAGTTTTATTATGGATATTTATATGATAAATATGTATTTATTAGTGATGGGTGTGCAATTATTAGAGGGAGACTTTAGAGGGGCCAAATGGTAGTTTTTAATTGGGTGTGAGTGTTTATGTATATATAGGTGTATTTATTTAGGTGTATATGTATGTATATGAGGGAGGTGTGTGTAGAGATTTGTGATGAAGAAGAAAGTAATTTCTTGAGAGCTTTTTGGAGAGTTTTGATCTTGATCAAGCAATTAGGAAGCATTAGAAGGTCTTATTTTCATTGGAGTCAAATTGGTAAGCTTTACAAGCTTTATGGTTGATTGTAGTTGAGTTTGGTTATTGTCAATTTTCAGGTCCTGTCTCTGTATTTTTTAGTCCTATTATTTTGGCCATAATTTGAGCTATAGAGCTATGATTTGAGTATGGTTAAACTATCTAAAAACTTCAGAGAGTCTTCTAAAATGTTTATGTTTTGTGCTTAAACTGAATCTGCTGTTAGGAGGGTCGAATAAGGCCAGACATTTTATTGCTCATGCTAATACCCTATTCTACCCGAATGGATTCAAAAATCCATAATTAATTCTCTACATATGCTAATGGTATGATTTTAGTTGGCAATGAAAGTAAACTCATATACGTAGAGTTTTTATGAATTTAGTGATTATTATATGTGTCTATAATTCTTAAGAGCATCATAAACTTTATGAATCAAATATGATAGCAGTAGTATATAGGTTAGTTTGTGAATTTTCTAGTATGCTGATTATACTATGATATCTAGAGTTTTAGAACTCCAAATTAAGCAAGATTTCATACTCTAGAGACTTTAAGGAGTCCTCTATAACTTTTATGTTACAACCCTGAGCTGAATTTACTGTTGAGGTTGTTTGGCAGGGCTCGATATTTTCTTGCTCATGCTGCCAGCTCTATTTTACCCAGATTTAATAAAAAAATTCATAATTAATTTTATATAGGTCTAATTTGAGTAATTCTAATTGAAATTGGAAGTAGACTCATATATCTAGGTTCAGTATTATTTTCATAATTTTTGGACTTGTTTATGAATTATTTGGATGCATTGAACCTGAAGCATAGAGTAGCACTTAGTTGCATTTGAGTGCAAGTACCATGTTTATTATGTAAGATTGATTTATGAATATGTGTAGGAGCTACAAAAGGTAAGGAAAAGGCAACCAACTAAAGAAACTCTTCTTATTTAAAGTTGGAAAGCACTTGAGGTAAGTAGTTATTATTATATGATGAATAAGATGAAATAATATGTAATATTGTTAATTGAATATTAATCTTATCTTAGTAATTGATAAATTAAGAAATGTATATGAATGATATAAATCCATATTGATAACGAATAAAATGAAAGAATTATACTTGTTATCACCTGTGGGTGATTGAGATTGAATAGATGAGTATCTTGGATGAATTATGAATATTGAGTTGTGATATGGAATGTGATAATATTATGGTATGTTATAACGTGCTTAATAATTGCATACTAGAGTGAGGTTGATGTATTTATTGTAAGGAATATGATTGAATGTAGTAAATATTAAATGTGATAATATTGAATTGTGGTTATACGTGTGTATATATTATGAACTTGAGATTGATCCATTGAGTATACATGATGCTATGTTGTGATAAAATGTGGCTATGATGTGTGATGAAAAAGTTGATTGGCTAAGTGACCGTCGACAGTGTGAATTGTGATTAAGTCTATTGGCTAAGTAACCGTCGACAGTATGAATTATGAAAAAATTAATTGGCTAAGTGACCGTCGACAGTGTGAATTGTGAAAAAGTTGATTTGTTAAGTGACCGTCGATAGTGTGAATTGTGATTAAGTCGATTGGCTAAGTGACCGTCGATAGTGTGATTTGTGATTAACTCGATTGGCTAAGTGACCATCGACAGTGAGAAATGTTGATATGTCGATTGGCTAAGTGTCCGTCGATAAGTTTGAATAATATTGTATCCATCGGTAAGGTAAATGAGACTAATAATTATGAATTGATTGAGAAGTGCTGATTGTAAGTGATTACTAATATAATGTATATATATTAGTTCTCTTATGTATGAAACTTGTAATATTATGTTTGGTTTGTGAAAGCAATTTGATATGACAAGAAATGGGAGAAAATGATTGTGGAAACTGTGGATTTTATTAAATATAGTGTGGAGTGAAGTATAATTGTTAAAGTATGAATGGTATATATATTTGTGGAAAATATGTGTGTGATGATGGTTCCGGCCGGATATCGAATATGAATTGGGATGTATTTGCATTTATACTTACATATGAATGTTAGATTCGTGCTTGTATGTGTATTGAATATGAGAGTTGATATATGAAAGAAAATGACATAAGTATAAATATTTTAGTATACTTTTAGTTTATGTTAGGTTTATGTTAAAATGGAGAAGTGTATTTGATATTGAAATGATAGTATATTGTGGAATGGTGGTGTGCTATTTAATATATTATGAAATGGAATTTTAGGTTGAGGACGTGGGTTGAGACACGGGTATATCTCAGGTCGTGTGACAAGACACGGGCATGTCTAACTTGAAATGTTCAGCTGCGAGCAGACATTGGTGCTCGCCAGCAAAGCTGCCTGCGAGCAGACACTGGCGCTCACCAATAGGTTCTGGATCAGAAACACGGTCGTGTCTCGACTATGAGTTTTGACTAGAAGATTATATGGGTAGGGACACCACTATATATTCCAACAAAAGTTATTTTTATTTCTCCTTAATTAGTTCTTGAGAGGTTAACATGCAGATTTGTTTTAATAATTAATTATTGAATAGCAAACTCATTTCTTTGTATTTATTTATTTCAGGACATAGTTAAATAAAGCTTGGAGTTGCATTTGTTAGTGACCTCAGGTGGTTCAGAGGTGAGCTTGGTGCAGTTATACCTCATCCTTATTTGTATAAGACATATTACATGTTTATAATGATATCATGAATATATTTTAGCCATGAGTAATAAGAATGATGTTGGGTAGAAGTTGTAATGCACATGAATAATTATATTTGAGTTGATATATATGTATTTCATATGCTACAAAAAAAATTCTATACCACGTGTATGGTATGTGATTTTGGGAGTGTTACATAGCTAATCTCTCTAACATTTGGTCAATGAAAGGTAAAGGAAAATGATCTTTTCTAGTAGCCTTAATAAGCTTCCTATAATCTATACATATTCTCCACCTTGTGATAGTCCTAGTAGGTATTAATTCTTTATTCTCATTTTTCATGACTGTTATACCACCTTTCTTAGGACTACATGAATGAGGCTTACGCAATTACTATCCGAGATTTGATAGATAATCCCTGCATCAAGAAATTTCATCACCTCTTTTCTAACCACTTCTTTCATATTAGGATTTAATCTCCTTTGATGCTTAATGGAAGGTTTATAACCCTCCTCCATGTGTATCCTATGCATGCAAAAAGTGGGGCTAATCCCCTCTAAATCAATGGTATAACTAATGATATTTCTATGTTCTCTAACCTTCCTAAATAACTTTTCGACTTGACCATCATCTAAACGAACAGTAACTATAATTGGATAAGTAGAATTAGGTCCAAGGAAAGAGTACCTTAAGTCAGAAGGAAGTTGCTTAAGCTCAACTTTTTGTGCATCTTCTTCATTCAAAGAACACACATGGTTTGAGTCATTAGTTAGAGGTTCATACCTTAATGATTTATGCAAAGAAGGCTTAGGATTTGCATGTAAGAGATGAGCATACGCCACCACTTTATGGCTCTCATTCTCTACCTCAATGTCACGAAATAAGCATGCTTCAAGTAAGTCCTTTAGGAATTGTTATTCAAAAACGCCTTTAACACAACTTTGAATAGCATCAACTCGAAAGCATGAATTCACCATCAAAGGTTGCTTTGTCATTTTGAATACATCAAATTCAACTGTCTCTTCTCCAACTTCGAACTTTATTTTTCCTCTCTTGACGTCAATAATGGGTCCCGCTATAGCTTAGAAAGGACATCCTAGGATAATAGGGATATGTAAGTCCTCTTTCATCTCAAGTATCACAAAATCTTCGGGTACATAGAATTACCCAACCCTGACTAGCACATCCTTTAATATGCCCACATGATATATAATGGATCTATCCGCTAACTGTAATGAGATGGTGGTAGGCTTTGGATCTCCTATGTTCAATTTCCTACATAGAGAAAGAGGCATTAAACTCACACTAGCAATAAGATCACATAAAGCCTGACCAATTAACATTTTACCAATGACATAAGGTATAGTGATACTCCCTAGATCCTTAAGCTTTGGAGGAAGCTTATTTTGGATGACGGCACTGCATTCCTTGTTCATTGTAATTGTTTCAAACTCCTCCTATTTCTTTTTATTGGTGATGATCTCCTTGAGGAATTTTACATACTTGGGCATTTGAGTGATGGCCTCTAATAGGGGAATGAAGATGTCAAGTCACTTGAACACATCCAAAACCCTTTTATATTACTTGTCCAACCCCGTATTCTGCACCCTTTAAGGGAAAGGTAAACATGGTGGGTCGGTCTTCTTAGGCTCATTCTTTGGCTCTTCCTTATTGTCCTCACTATCCATTGTGTCCAAGTTGACATCTTTTTGCTTCATGTTTTTGTTTTGGGTTTGAACCTCCACTTCAGGCAATTACTTCCCACTCCTTAGTGTTATTGCCTATACATTCTCTCTTGGATTCTTAGGTTGACTTGGTAGATTACCTATTTGATGAGAGTTAGAAGAATTAGCTTGTGAGGCAATTTAATTCTCTAGCATCTTATTATGGGTTGCTAATTGATCCATTCTTGAAGTGAGTTATCAGATTACCTCCTCTTATTGCTCAGACTTCCTAGTTTGCACTTGGATGAAACTTTCCAACATTGCCTCTAAATTTAACTTAGGCTCTTGTGGTGGAGGCACATTCCTTTGTTAAAAGTCAGGTCGGGCAGCCTTATAGCTTTGATTGAAATTCAAGTTTCCCCTTTGATTTCCCCACAAAAAGTGTGGATGATTCCTCCAGTCCAAACAAAGAGGGCAAATTATTATTATAGTGTTGTGTATGAGGGTGACTGGAGGGGAAGAACTTTCATACCCATGTCTAGTTTAGAAAATATTTCCACCTCTACTAAACTTTATAGTATATGTGATCATAAATATACCCCTTCTGCTTCCACCTCTTTAATTATTTCTCCACCTGTAAAATAACATACTCTTAGTAAAACTGGCTATTTATATGAGTTTACTTATCTTCCAGAAGAGCAAAAAATCGATGAATCTAATGCTTTTTTACTTAATCCTTACGATACTTTCTGTAAACCATCCCCTTCATGGACCAAATCCATCAAAACTCTTATTAGAAGACCTCAATCTTCTATCAAGGAGTACATACAGGCTTCAAAGTTTGATCATCATTCAATTACAGCATCGCAATCTGAGCAGTTCATCACCTTAAAAATTCCTCCAGAGTTTCTGAGGACCTGGCTTAGTCAGGGATACACTCACATCTATTTTGGTGCTTTCAGATTAGGTCTTACCTACTATAGTAGGCCAGGGCTTCTAGTCTTTACCAGAATTTCTCTGTTAAACTCCCATTATAGACAGTACTATCATGCAATCATTGGTACTGTTGAAAATTCTCTAAATAATGATTCAGTCTTTATTTTCCCAAATTACAATCTAGCCCTTTCTGATCCTAATGCTCTTTCAGCCTTTAAAGTTTAGATTCAGATAGCTAGAGCTGCCCCAGAATCCATTTCTGCAACCTTACACTATCAAATTATGTATAGATTGCAAAACCACGCCATAAACCTTACCATTCCAAACATCTAAAATGAAGCCTTACTGATAAAAGCAGACTCTCATAATTCTCCATCTTATGTCCACATCCCTAAGCAGCTAGCTAGGGAAGAATTGCTGAAGCTATTCCCTAAAAAGTGGATCACTAACTATGAGAAGATACATGAAGCAATCCAACCTGTGCAGAGTACAAACCCTGTCTTCATCAAAAAATCTGATGGCTCTATAGAGACTATCTTTAAAATGTCTGATGGGAGTTCTGATATGTTCAAAATGATGTTCATGATCACTTCTTGGCCTAAGGAGAAGATTCCAGTTACATCCTTCAATGAGGAAGGAAGACCAGTTTATGCTTTCAAGTATAATGGTCATTGTTTCTTTGATGTATGTAGCTATGATGATCGTTGCATGATATTTGATGATGAGGAAGAGGATTCAAAAAAGAAGATAAAGAGAAGGCAATGTTGTAGTGAAGAGGCCTTTCGAAGGAGATTTGATAATGGAGACCCTTCTGTAGGGACTCTGGGAGAACCATCGGGGAAATATGATTATCTTGTATCATATTCTCCTATGTCACCAAGCAAACCCTCACCACCAAAACCTTGCAAACCCTCACCAAAACCTCATAAGCCAGATCCAAAACCTTAACCACTTCCTTACTATAAGCAGGCTTTGAAATGGATAAGAAAAGAAGCAGCAACTCACCCCACTCAGAAGACCAATCCTAAAAAGCCAAGCCTGATATCCTGTTTGCCTGAAATATTCATGTATCAACCTGTGACCTATGATAGAGAATTTCCACCTCTTATTCTAGAAATTGGTACTAACTGCACCTCTCAACCTTTTTTTCAGAATCCAACTACAGTTGATGCTGAAGGGAGACCCGGGAGACTTACTCCTGCTGAAGCAGTATTGAATTGGCAGATGAAGAATGCTTGTGCACAGAATAAAATTCTAAAGAAAGCAGAGGCCAGAGTTGATGAAATTGCATAACAGGTGAAAAGTATTAAGACTCACCTATCTAGTTTTGAGTTAGAAATGAAGCAGATTCAAGCTGACTTATCTCGAGAAGTAGAAAGGAAGCATCAGGAGTTGATGCTATTAGTTAGAAGTATAAGTGCTATACATCTTCTTCAGATGAAGGAGAATGAGATACTAGATCTAAAAGCTCAGATTGAGCAAATTGAATGAGATTTTAAACGACGAAGATCTCGACAACCTTATCAGGATTCTTATTCTTCGAATCCATCTGGATTCCGAAGAATGGAACCTACCTATCCATTTCCTGACCAGACAAGTAAAAAAGGAAAAATCATACATTTCTTTGAACCTGAACCTTCTAAAAAGATAAAACCTTCAAAGGATCAAATGCATTTATCTTTATCCTCAATGGAATCAATTGAAGCAGAAAAGCCACCAGAAAAACCTTCTGGTATCATAATGGTCAATCTAATTTCTTCCTTTTTAGGAAATTGTGCTCAGAATACTATGCCTAGATTTGCAATTGATTTAACCTCAGAGAGTCCTTCATCTGAGGATTCATTAAAAGAATCTTTTGAATTAGAAGAAGAGGATATTCCTCAGTAATTGATGGCTGACACCTAAGAGTCCAGAACTGCTTCTTAGCCTTATGTAGAACCAATGGATGAGACAGAGACAATGCATTTGACTTCAGCACAATCAGCTTCTCAGCTAAAATCCAGCTCATCAGGTCCTTACTTCACACTGGATGATGTATCTCCAGCTCAGTACAGAGACCGATTCTTAGAATTTAGAGCTTGGATCAATAGTCAAATGTTACAACCTGGAGTGGTTCTTAAAGATGTTATCCAGATGTTTCTGGCCAAACTGATTGGCAAGATATCCAATTGATTTAACAACCTAAATGTCTATGCCAAAGCTCAGTTGATTGACGCTAAATTAGTTGATGAATTATTGGTACTCTTGCATTTTGAGTTCCTTGGAAAATGGGAAGATGATCTCGAAATCACTAAAAAAGAGTTCTATCAAATGAAGTGTTGTTCTTTAATGAAGAAGGATTTAGACCAGCATTTCAAGAACATATCTACTAAGTTCTACCACCTAGGTAGAACAGCAAATCCTGACCTGAAGCAAGCATTTGTAGCTTCAATTCCGAAAATCCTATCTTCAAGGATATTCTCTATTCTTCAACAACAGAATTAAAAGATTGGAGATGTTCCATTAGGACATCTGTATCAGGTTATGATTCAAGCATACTCTCATCTCTATGAGTAGAGGAGAATCATTAAGATGTATGTGGGAGGAAAGAAAAATCCTCTGATTAAGCTATCCTGCAACTAACCAGACTTGCAGATCAAATGCAAAGATTCCTCATCATGTGTTTGCCCTAGAAAAAAGAAGAAATATTTCTTTAAACTAAAAGGGAAGAGGAAGTTGAAGCAATGGAGGTATTTTAGCAAGAGGAAGTTTTAAGGAAAGGGCACCACAGACAGATGCTATATCTGCAGCCATAAAGGACACTTTTCAAAAGCATGTCCTTCCAAACCAAAGAAAGCAGCAAAGATGATTCAACAAATCCAACAGATCACTTCTGTGGATTTTGAAGATGCTGACATTGAATTTCTCTTCTCTGAGGAAGATGAACCTTCACCAGAGAGTATTTTTGCTATGTACAAAGCAGAGACTTCTGATCATTCAGAGTCTGATGAAAATGATGAGCCTTTGCAATTTTTCCTTGATAAAATTATTTCTTTGGTTCAAGAAGAATAATTTTTTCCTTTAATCCCCCTGTAAATTTACCCAACAACCTTTTCCAAACCTATAAAAGCCATTGCTTTGATTGATACTGGAGCACGAACCACCATTCTAAATCTAGATGTTCTTCCAACTGACTATTGGTAAAAGCATGATGAATATTTTAGAGCCACAAATAGAGGATTTCTAAAAACCAAACAAATTACCAAAAATTCCATTAAAATCCAAAGTTTCCCTAGATGTCATATTTGGACCAAAGTTCTTAGATCACCATTACCAGGAAAAGACATTGTCCTTAGATTTGATATCTATTAGAAGATGAAGAAACTTCAAATTCTTCTTAATAGAATTAAGTTCAAGAAATACTTCTAACCATATACAACCATTCCATCTCTCTTCAACCTTGAACCTAAAACCATATCCTTTCATCCAACTCATGAATTTTTATTGTAGGTTTACAGTGCAGATACACAAACCCAGTTCTTAGAGAAGTGTTCTTCACCACTATGGAAAAATCATGAGTTCTTCATTTCTTTACCTTTCAAGCAGAATGAAGATGTCAATCCCACTAAAGCCACTCATCCTGGAATGACTCCTGCAGATTTGAAGCTTGCAGAAGAAGAATGTCAACTATTGAAAAAGCAAGGCTTGATCGAACCAACAAAGTTTGAATGGGCTTGCCAAGCCTTCTATGTTAATAAGTGATCTGAACAGCTAAGGGGAAATAAGAGATTGGTGATTGATTATCAGCCCTTGAATTTCTTTCTGAGAGACGACAAGTTCCCTTTGCCAAAGATTTCCTCACTGTTTCCATTCTTATCAAAAGCAAAGATCTTCTCAAAGTTCAATTTGAAAGCATGCTTCTAACAACTTGGAATTAAAGCAGAAGAAAGTTACAAAACCGCATTCTGCATTCCTAATCAGCATTTTCAGTGGACAGTGATGCCTTTGGGGTTAAAAGTGGCACCATCGTTGTTTTAGAAAGCTATGATCAAAATCTATGAGCCTATTCTACATAGTGCTCTCATTTATATTAATGACATCTTATTGTTTTCCCTAAATGAGGAAAGTCATTTAAGGCTTCTCCAACAGTTTACAAAATTAACAAAGCAATATGGAGTAATTCTTTCTCCATTCAAGATGTATGTTGGAAAGACGGAGATTGAATTCTTAGGGATACATCTTAAGGTAGGCCAGTATCAGTCTGGACCATATTTTACCTCAGAGCTCTAAAAATTCCCAGACCAAGTTCTTTCTCTTAAGCAGATCAGACAGATCCTTAGGATTCTCAATTACCTGTGAGATTTCATTCCATAATTAACAAAGAAGACTGCACCTTTGAGAGCCATGCTAAAAACAAATCCACCAACTTAAAGTGAACAATAAACAACAGCCGTAAAATAGTTGCAAAAGGAAACACAGAATCTGCCACACTTACAGATTCCTTCTACAGGCAGAAGAGTCTTATAAATAAATACTAGTGAAAAATTTTAGGGAGCCATTATTTTTGAAAAAGATGAGCAGAAGAAAAGAAGAATTTGTGCTTATGCCAGTGGAAAATTCTCAGACTCAGAATGTCACTATCACTCTACATTCAAAGAGATTTTGGCGGTAAAATATGCCATCAAGAAATTTGAATTCTATCTAATTGGCCACCATTTCAAGGATTGCTCTTTATTTCCTAAGATGCTGGAGTTCAAAGGAAAGACTCTACCATATCGACAGCTTCTCCGATGGAAAGAATGATTCAACAAGTATGACTTTGAGGTAGAGCACATCAAAGGTGATAACAATATGATACCAGATTTGCTTAGCAGACCAACTATCTCTTATGCCATGGAAAACCCTTTCAACCTAAAAGTCCTACTTATGATATATATGTTTGAATCCACCAGTTCAAATCAGCAACTTGAGCCATCTATTACTCCTTTCCTTCTTAAAGGAGTTCCACCAAAAATACCTTTAACCTGTTCAGTAACTTAGCTCACAAAGATAGCTTCAACTTAAATCTTTGCCTACCAGTCCAAGTTAATCAGACTTTATGGTCTTGATTATCTCCAAAACCTTAGTATCCATCTGGACTATCCTTTTGCAGCCATATTCAACTTTCTTAACCAAAGCCCTAACAAAAATTTCCAATGGTCACAAGAGCTTCTTGTATTTTTCTGGTATATGTGTCATCTCTACTGGGTGGCTTTTGATTTATAGCCACTCTTTCTACCTCAATATCTCAGAAAGCTCGACATGGGGCTCATGTCCAACCCATACCTGGTTATATTTCTTAAATGGTTCTAATTTATTACAGAATGGAGTGCATTCCTTACCAAATAAGCGGTTACTCAGAATCTGACTCAGCCTCATCAATGTCATTCAGTCATTCTGTTCCACATACCATTTTGAAAGATACAAAATGAATTCAAAATAGTTCCTAGCTTCCAGACGCATCAGACATATAATTTCTCTATGATTGATCAATTGTTCACCAACACAGAAAATCTACTACTCTAGAGATAATTACAAAAGAGACTCTTTGAAGTTAATAGAAAGATTCCTATTGAGATCTGGCCCAAAGGTCATGAAGATACTCCATGGGAAACTTATCCAAAAGCTTATACAGTAGGCCTGCTTGCATATCAGAATTATTGGTTATCAACCCAAGGCCCAGGATCAAGTTCTCAAAGTACTCGGCCACAAGAAAAGCCTAGTTCATCTAATCCAAGACTAATGGATAGTCCTAGCCCATCCATAATAGATTATAAAGTCTGGCAGGACTCACGTGGATATCCT
The DNA here is from genome assembly GCA_949673435.1 of Macaranga tanarius. Classification (NCBI taxonomy): domain Eukaryota; kingdom Viridiplantae; phylum Streptophyta; class Magnoliopsida; order Malpighiales; family Euphorbiaceae; genus Macaranga; species Macaranga tanarius. The sequence continues at coordinate 11,206 of CATIWO010359770.1, read as the reverse complement.
TTTCTAGTATATTCTCAAATAGATTATAACAGTAGTGACAATAATGATGAGAACAACATGTCATCAAGTCATGATCCTATTAAGAAATGACAAGGACTACTGAAAGTGACTCAGTAACTTAAAGTCAAGATTATAGTTATAATATTATAATTTGTCTTTATGTTTGTATTATTAATGTTTAAAACTCTTTTTAAAAGACTTATAAGTCAAAAAGTTTAGTATAAGTCCTTATCATGGACGTCAAAGTCCAAGTTAGGTAGGAAAAGTCTTATAAGTGTTGAAAAAGATTTCAATCTCATTAATGATTGAAAGACTCTTTCTTATCTGTATTTTCATCCTCCTCATCTATATAAAGGAGGCTTCTTCAGTTGTTAAGGGTAGACAACCCTTAGTAGACACTGCCTTCTATAAAAAAAATATGAGTTTCTAAATTTCTCTTCTTCCCTGAGAGGTTCTCCTCTGTAGATACTATAATAATTATGTCTCTTCCATAAGTCATCAAAGAGTATACTCTGTGCTTGCCTCGTAAGAGGATCCTGCACATCAGAAATCTTATGATAAGAAAATGATCCTGTTTAACCAACTTTATTGAGATAATGTATATGAGCATATCCCTCTGTGGTAACTCACAGGGTTCATGAGCATAAAAGGCAGGCAGTGGCTGGAAACCAAGAAGAGAGGAGTACGGCCTGGCTAGCATAAGTTGCTTATGAGCTGAGTCTATTACTATAGAGAGTCTATCATAATCATCTATAACCTGGTGATGTGCTCATATGCCTGGTCTTGGTGGAGCTCTGGGAAAATGATATCAGACCTACTATTAAAATTGTTCAAAGCATTAAGTTGTTTGATGGAAGGATCTTAAGGAATGATATTACCTTGTTGTCACTCTATAGTGGAATGCCCACCTCCACATATCTCGCACGAAAGCACAGATGAAGGATGAGCAGCCATGTTAATCTTTTCTAATTTCTTAGTGAGAGAATTAAGTTTGGCATTGACTAGGCTTAGCCCATCTATCTCAGAAACTCCAACTATCTTTCTTAGTTAATTCCTATCTCTATGCCATTGATAATTATTGGATGCCATAGTCTCAAGAAGGTTATATGTGTCCTTGGGTATTTTGCTCATGAATGAACCTTGAGCTGTGGCATCAATGGTAATTTGCATGGACTCGGAGAGGCCTTGGTAGAAGGTCTGAATGAGAAGCCACTTAGGAATGCCATGATAAGGGCATTGCCTTTGTAGATCCTTAAGGCGCTCCCATGCTTCATACAGAGATTCTTTAGGTTGTTGTCTGAAACCTATGAGCTTTTGGCGAGGTGATATTTTACTATCTTGCCTGGAGAAAAATACTTAGCTAGGAAAGCCTTCACGATCAAGTCCTATAAAGTTATAGAATTTGGAGCCAATGAGTTCAACCATAATTTTACCTTGTCCTTTAAAGAGAATGGGAATAATCTCAGGCGAATCGCATCTGTTCTGACTCCATTCATCTTGAAAGTATCATAAATTTCCAAAAAGGTAGCTAGATGTGCATTTGGATCCTCACTTGGTAATCCACCAAATTGATAATGCGAGACTATTTGGATAATGGCAGGTTTAATCTCGAAGTTATTGGTTTCGATCGTCGGCCTCACAATGCTGTTGGAGTTTCCATCTAAATTAGGCATTGTGTAATCTAGCAAAGCTTGACCTTGTTATTGAATCACTCTTTCATCCATCTTCTTATCCTTTTCTCTTTCTAATTTTTCTTGTAAGATTTTTTGATTTTCGGATTTACTTTCTCTAATTCAAGGCATTGTGATCTAGTGTGCATAAACTAAATAGAGTACCTAAAAAGAAAACGTAGAACGAATTAAGCAAAATAAAATAAAATGCTAATCTAATGAAAATGAAAAATGTGCTAATATTAGTAACACTGATCTCCGATAATGGCACTAAAAACTTATTAGTACAACTCTGCAAGTGTACGGATCGTGACAATTAATATAATGGTAAGTGAGTATCATTTCCACAAGAAAAGGGTCCTAAGTATTAGCTATAATTTAATTTCCTTAGCCAACAAAACTAAATTAAATTTCAAAAATCAAATCAAACAATTTAAAAAAAAAACTATCTAATAATTAATCTAAATTAAATCAATAAAAATGAGCTAGAGCTTGGATTTATTTCACTAGTCAACATTTAATTTACGAAAGTAATTTATAACAAATTCACTGATTACAGTTAAGGGTAAATTGCTCTAAATTACCTAAAATCTCTTTCAAGATCAATTAAGCATACCAAAATTAATGATCGCCTATTTTCATGGTCAATGAATTAATCAAGGTTCATTAAGTTTCCTAGTAATTTATTTTATCCCCTTAGGATTTGTCTACTTTCTCGATCGAATTGCCTAAATCTTATGAGTTATAGGCTAGTAATTTACACAATTTTTATTATCAATAAATTACCTATAAACATGCATTCAATCGGGCCTAAAATCAAATGTAAGGAAAATTAATTCAACTCATAAAATTAACTGCAATAATCAATGAATTGATTAAAATAAATCCCAATAAGTGTTAATTTAACTACACAAATCCAAACTCTAAACAGTTTATCTACTCATGGTAAAGTATTCTAACACAACAAAGAAATCAAATATGATACATAATATATAGATGAAGATAAAAGAAAACTCCGTTAAAAGAAATTTTCGTCTTCAATCCTCCTTGAGATCTTCAATTCCACGTTTGAATTCTTTGGTAGCCGTCCTTAATGATCCTCCCTCTTCCTAGAGTTAAAACTCTCTTTTTATAGAGAAAATATGCCAAAATTTGTCCATTAGGCCAAATGGTAATTTTTCGCCCTCAAATCCTTGCCTTATGAGGATTTTAGTTTCAAAATTCAGCTCCTTAAATCATAACTTGGATCCTGGACACTCTAAAATTGAGAAATTTCCTAAAAAATGCACCAAAAATATATAAAATAATTAAAAAACTAAAAAGGAAAATAAAACTAGCCTAAATAACTAAAACACTAATTAAAAATATAAATAGTAAACAAATTCTAATTAAACACTAATAAAATAAAATAGAAAAATTAATGTAAAATTGACAGTAATATTTTGTTTTTTCTTATTTGTCTGTTGGGTGCATGGTATTGTTTTTTGTTTAGCAGTTGTTTCTATGGTGTAATAGTGTGGTAGAATATTTTTTTTTATTGCAGTTGTATTTAATTATCACCGATAAAATTACTTAGGCTTATTTTTTAAAAAATTATTCTTACATATATATATTGGATGTACTATATAGTACTATTATATATTTAAATGTGGCATTTGACTCTCAATATTAATATAAGAAAAGTAGTATTTTAAATTTTTTGTACTTTTATATAATAATTTTGGTTAAATAAGAAAGTCTATAATTTTGACTAAAAGTAAATCATATATAAAGCTCAACAACGTTAAAAAAATATTAAAATAATTTAATAATATAATAATTTAAATGCTTATAAATATAGATTCAAAGCTGGCCTTATGCCTATCATAATAAATGCTATTACAAACTTCCTCATGCCAATATCTACTCTTTGAAGTTTTATTGCCACTATTAATGTTTTTTATGTGTTTTTATTGCTATTGTTATTTTGAGTATTTTTCTGTTATTTCCTATTGTGTTCTCTTACTAGCTCATTATTACTTTTTCTTTTATTACTGTTGTCATTCTTTCTTTGATATCTATTGCAAGACCATAATTAGTATATTTTATTTTAGGTGTGATTATAACTTAAGTTCACTCTTAATGTGCGGTTCTCATGGCATTCAAAAATTGCAAAGCTATTACAAGCAATTCAGGTTTGGATTCTTTGATATGTCTGAATTCATATTGTTATCCTCTTTATTTTCATGATTTAATTTTAAAATTTATCTTGGTTTTTATATGATAGTATTAATAAAGAGGACAAACCATGGATCAATTTTGAGTAGTAAGAGAAAAGCACCTTCTAACTCTAATAACGAGGATGATCATGCTATATTATCACTATCAAGAGACAATGATTTCCTTGTAAATTCTGCCTCAACCCAAACTACCAGCTCCAATTTAGTTTCGATTGAAGGTACTAATGAATCTACTTTAGCAACTTACACTTAAAGAAAAAATAAGTCTGGTGTTTGGACATATTTTAGAAAAATTCAGACTTTTAAAGGGAACTTTACGGGAAGGGCTGCTTGTGTTTTTTGTGGTAAGGAATATTAATGTAAGAGTGATCAAGGCATGTCAGGGTTATGGAAGCATTTAAGGGATTCATGTAAAAAAGTCCAGTAGATTTAAGAAAAGAGCTAAATAAAGCACACAAAAACAAGGATAAGATAAAAAAATTATTGAGTTTTCATACTAAAATTGAAGAAGATGATGGTACTAAACTTTTTTCTTGGAGCTTTAATCAATAAGAATTTAGGATGGCTTTGGTTAGAATAATAATTAAGGATGAACTCCCATTTAGGGTTGTTGATTGGGAAGAATTTAGAGAATTTTGTTAAAGTAGGGCCCTAATGTTTTATATTCTATCTAAATTCACAATTACTAGAGATTATTACTCATTATTTGTTGAAGAAAATAAAAAGTTTTATGCCTTTCTTGCTTCTCAATGTTAAAGGGTTTCATTAACCACCAACACATGGACAAGTATTCAAAATGTGTCATATCCATATTTGACAGCCCATTTTATTGATTCAAAGTAGAATATATATAAAAGAATTTTGAACTTCTTTATGGTTAAAAGTCATAAGGGGATCAACATTAGTAATGTTATAGATCTTTCCATGGATAAGTGGGGTTTGAGCAAGGTTATGTGTATAACAATTGATAATGCATCATCTAATGATATTGCCGTTCAAAAATTAAAGAAAAATGCATTTGTTCTAGGTGGTGAGGCATTTCATATGAGGTGTTTTGCTTATATTCTTTGATTAATTATCAGGGATGGTCTTAATATTTCCTAAAATTACATTAGAAGAACTAGAGGTATTGTTAAGTATATTAAAAGTAGCTCACAAAGGTTGGATTTGTTTAAAAAATATTGTGAGCTAGGGAATATCAAGTTCAATGCATCCTTATAATTAGAATGCCCAACTAGGTGGAATTTAACTTATTTGATGTTAAATGTTGTCGTGGGTTATCAAAAAGCCTTTGATAGGTTAAAGGATTTGAATCCTAAGTTATTAATGGAATATAGGGATAATTTACCTAGTGAGGTTGATTGGATTGAAGTAAGAAACCTTACTAAGTTCCTTAAAAGATTTTATGATGTCACTTGTAAATTATCCGATTCATTGTATTGCATTTGTAATTTGTATTTTCCAGAGGTGATGCAAATTTTGAAGGATTTGACAACTTTCCAGAATAGTAAAAATTATTCTTTAGCTGAAATGGGAAAGAAAATGAGAGAAAATTTTGATAAATATTGAGGTTCTCTTAGGAAGATGAATGTGATGCTTTTTTGTAGCACTTGTATTAGACCTTAGATATAAGATGAATTATTTAAGGGTCAAGTACACCACTTATTATCGTGAAAAAGATGCACATGAATTGGTGGATAGAGCAAAAAAGGCTTTGAATGAATTGATGGAGGAGTACAAGGTTTTAGATGAATAAGGATAAGGTCTTCAAAATCAGCCTCATATTAAAGATAATGGAGAACTCATTTATAGAATGGAAGATGATGAAAATAAGATAGATGATTACTTTTTACAAATGGAGAGTGAAAAAAAATTGGCATCCCAAGGAGAGTTGGATAGGTATTTGGAAAAACTACCTGAAAAATATGCTATGGAGTTTGATATTTTGGAGTGGTAGAAGATCAACACAATGAGGTATCCAGTTTTATCTAAGGTTACCAAGGATGTCCTTGTTATTTCGTCTTTCAACTGTGGCTTCTGAATCAACATTTAGTACTGGAGGTAGAACTTTAGATCGATTTAGGAGTTCATTGACTCCTACTACTACAGAGGTTTTCATATATTACCAAGATTAGTTGAGAGACTCAAATAAACCTATCCAACTTGAAGAATTAATTGAAGATCTTGAAAATTTTGAATCAGGTATGATACAATTTTATTATTCAATTAATAATATAGTTTTTTGCATAATACAACATTTAATTAACTCAAACTAATTGTTGTTTATTTCAAAAATTATCCAAGATCCGGAAATGAAGGAAAATGTCTTATCAAAAATTACTTTGGATTATTAAAATATTTTCAAATGGTATGTGTTACATTTTCTTAGTTTATATGCTGATTTTGTATGTTGTTATAGTAATTAATTGATGTTACAACAATTAATTACTGCTAGTTCATTCTTTTAGCCTTGTGGCTTGTGTTTTCTTGCTGCTATTGTTGTTTGTGTTCTGTTGATGCTGATGTCTGCATACTATTGATGTTGTTGTCTGCGCTTTGTTGCTGATGATGTCTGCATTCTGTTACTGCTGTTGTCTATATTTTGTTGCTGTTGTTTATGGCTGCTGCTATCTACATTCTATAACTATTGTTTTATGGTTGTTGCTGCTATTTTCATTGTTTCATTTATTTATTTTGGTGTAAAAATTTGTCTTATCTGCAAACAGTAAAATTAAAACATTTTGTAAGTGCTTAAGCAAAAAACTTGCTTTGCTAATATTGGCATATGATCAGATTTGCACTTTACAAATTTTTATTTGTATTAGATGTCAAATTTGGCTTTTTAAATTTACAAGAACTTGCTTTGCTAATATTGGCAAGGGTTTAGATTTGTTGATGTTAAAGAATTATCTAAAATCTAGATTTGCATGTCTCAAGAATTTTTATTCATTTATTTCTATTTTAAACTTGTGAATATACTGAAGATGATGGCTGGTTATTTTTGTTAACGATTTGGTTTTTATTCATTTTGTAATGCTTCAAAATGAGGTGGAGCTTAAAGTAGAAAGTGACAGTAGGTGAATTATGAAACTGAGATTGGGAAGGACAAGCAACTTGGCCATAATTGTTAAAGAAGCTACACAGCTCACCCAAGCATCTATGTCTTTGTTTTATTATTTATTATTAACAATTAAAATTGAAAGCGAAAATACTTATAAACTCTGGTTAACAAAAAAAAAACAATTTAACATAAAAAGGGCACAATGATTTGGCATATTGATAAGACGTTAGAGGAGAAAGAAATGTATATTATAACTACTAACTAGTTGATCAGGAAAATTATAACTACTATAAATTTAAAAACCATGTTGTGTTCCTTCTTATTTACCATGATAATTTATTATATATATATATATATATATATATACACACACATGCTTGTAACACCCTAGTTCAAGTTTATTAATTTATTTATTAACTAACATTATTCATTGTTTCTTTATAATGGGTTATAAAGTAATTTTTTTTATTATTTATTTGTTGATAATAAATATAAATTCAATTAATAATATAAATTTCTGAATTCCCGAACTATACCGTACCATACCGATTCGCTCCAAAAGAACTGAATCCTTGTACTGAATCATTCTCAAAAAATGGTATGATATGGTATAGGGATTTTTAAATTTGGTACTGGTACTAGTACTAAAGATTTCATTTTAAAAATTCCCGAAATTTAGTACGGTGTCAGAAATTTTTAATTTCTGAATTTTCCCGACCTATGTTCAACCCTATTTTGAGGCGCTATTCAAAATTAGTTGTTCTCTCGTTATTTTTGGGTTGTTTTGCTATTTTTTGATTTTTCTGGTTGTTTTCTAGTTGTTGTTAAGTTGTTTTTGAGGTGTTATTCAAAATTGGTTGTTTTCAGGTTATTTTTGGGTTATTTTGCTATTTTTTAGTTTTTCTTTGTTGTTTTTTTGGTGTTGTTAGGTTGTTTTGATGTACTATTAAAAATTAGTTGTTCTCAAGTTGTTTTTAGGTTGTTTTACTATTTTTTTAATTTTTTCTAGTTGTATTTGATTTTTTCAGAGGTGCTATTAAAAAGTGGTTGTTTTCATATTTTTTATTGCTTAGCCATTTTTTTTATTGTATTTGGTTTTTTTTCTGAGGTATTGAATATTATATGTTATTAAGATTTGCTAGTAGTGGTGGATAAAATAGATATTAGTTGTTTTATATTTAATTTTTTATTTTAACATTTGTATTGTGGTCCTTTTGTTTGCTGAAATATTTGAGAACACTATATTTTTTTTTAAAAAAAATTTCAAACATCATATATTTGAAAAAAAAAAAGTCAACCGTATTTTTTAAAATATTTTTTATTTTTTGTTATTTTTGTAAATTTATTTTTTACTTCATTCGGAGCTACAGCGATGGTGCTTTTCTCCGCGTTTATGGATTCCGTAGGCCCACTGGTAAAAAGGTTACAAAGTCCAGTAGAGGCGAAGCCTGAAAAGAAGAAAAACGGGAAAAAGAGACTCTTCCAGTTTTGCTCGCGGGTTGTATCGTAGTATTTGCAGAAAGAAAATGGGGAAACCATTGGGAACGACAGGAGAGTTCTTCAAGAGAAGAGATGAATGGAGGAAGCATCCAATGCTCTCCAATCAATTCCGCCACGCTACTCCTGGCCTTGGCATAGCACTTGTTGCCTTCGGCATCTATCTCGTTGGTGAGCAAGTTTACAACAAGCTTTATGCTCCTCCTTCCTCCTCCTCCTCTTCTTCTTCTCACTCTCACTCTCACTGATTTCGCCGCCACTCATCTCTGCTTCTCAGGTTAGCTAATTTTTTACTATTCTCATCCACTCAGGAATTTTTAATTGGGCAGATCTTGATTATCTAGTATTAGTTGATTTTATTACTGGTTTGTGATTATTTTTGTAAATTTTAAGTTAATTAGCAACTGGGTTCTTGTTATTATTTATTTTTTAATGGAAATGTTGGATTGTTTTTCTTTAATTTGATTTGTAACTCATATCACTGTTTTCTTCATTTATTGATAAAATTATTATTGTTGTTATTATGAAGAAGTGCTTAATTGAAATGAAAGTTTTAGCTGTCAATTCCTTCCACCTAACAAAATGTAAAAAGAAACAGACTCAAATCCATTAAAAGCACAGAATTAAAAAAACAACCATAGTCAATAAAGAGAAAAAATTTGTGTTCTAGCGATACCTTGATGGAGCTTAGGGAATGTGAGACTTTTCTTTGGATTTGTTAGAGAAAAGAAGTAGTAAGAAAGGGTAGTGAAAAAGATTGCTTATGGTTTTTACAAAGAAGGATTGCTTGTGGTTTTTGCTATGGGTTTGTAGAGTCCAAAAGGGAGAGTTTGTTCTTCTGGGTAGGAACAGAAGCAGAAGATGGGACTGTAGAAATTGAATTGATTTTTATTACTGGCTGCATCTGGAAATCACATAATTATGGTAATGCGCCTCTCTAATTAGCTCATTTTGGATGTAAGGGTTGGACTAAATGACTTGAAGATATGATTTATCTTTTTTGGCTTTTGAAATCAGTATTGCAGCCATCCTCTTCCTGTTATAAGAAATTCAATAATCATTTTCAAAATAGTGGTGAAAACATTGGCAATAAGAACTTGAGATAGCCCAGTTACTTCATTTGTATCAATAAGCTCCTATTTATGCATAAATTTAATTTAATTTTTATGCATCATCATCAGTTTTTTACTTTTTCCATAAATTAAATGAAATTGAACAAATACATATTTGAGCTAATCTAAGCATTTACATGTGGGAGAAAAATTAGATTTCTTAAAATCACAAATCCAACAAAGATTTGAGAACAACCGAAAAAATGCTTTTCTTGTGGCCAGTGGTGGAGAAAGTAAAGTAAAATAAAGAGAATATTATGCCTGAACCTGTGAGTAAGAGGTGGGGCTGAATGTGTTTGTTGATTATATGTTGCATATAGACATTTAATAGCAACTTATATTTAAAACACCAACACCACTTTGCACTCCCAATTCTCTTATTTTGTCTACCAGCATGCATAATTTCCCTTGTACTCGCTTCATAGCTAATAAATTTGTAATTCTTGTCAAGTCAGACTTCTTTTCTGTTGCCAACTTGCCATTTCTACCAAAAGATTAGATGAAATATTCCCCTTGTATTTTTACATATTCTTGCCTGAAGTATAAGGTGATATATTGTTATTAAATTTATTGTCTTGTTTTTTCTGCAATATAAATTTGTTAGATCTCAAGTATAAGTTGACTTTGGTGTTGAGTTATTCCTCACATCAACATTTTTCAAAATTAAATGACATTTATTTGAAACAAATGTAAGCTTATGTTCTTTTGCATCTAAACAACCAGCAGCCTGCATGTTTTTGCATTGTACCATATTTGATATTTTTATGAAAGGCTTCCACCTCATCTTTTTATGGTTAAAGTGCTCACTTGCTTCCTGGAAGTGGGGGAGTAGGGGGAGGGTGCGCTGATGTGGACAGAGCTTTTCCCTTGCATTATTGCAAAGAGGCTGTTTCTAGGCCTTGAACCTGTGAACTAAATGTAATCAAAGCAATAATATTACATGGGACACTATTAGATATTTAAGAGATTGGTAGTATTACCAGCTAAAATTATGGTTGTCAAACTTGGTTTGGCTCGGCTTATTCAACCATAAAACCTTGGAACTGGTTCCCTATAACTCTTAAAACCCTCTAAAAACCCATTGGGTACTTGGTGATCTGGCTGGCTGATCCAACTGCGATTAAAATTTTTTTTTTTTCCTCTAATTTCATTTAACAAAATAACGAGACTCAACCGGTTTGGTTAAAAGCACACAAAGTGCTCTTGCCTAGGCGCAAAAGCCCAGTACTATTGGAAATAGCGCTTCAATCTCAATTAGTCCGGCATGCACCTTTTGTGCCTAAGGGCCTGTTTGGCTAAGCTGTTACTGATAGATGGTAGCTGATAACTGATAACTGATAACTGATAACTGATATCTGTTGCTGATAGCTGTTAGCTGGTAGCTGATAGCTAAATAATACTACATGTTTGGTAAAATTATAATAGCAATTGCTGATAATGTATTTAATTACATATATAGACATTATATATAATATATGATTTAAATATTAACAATAATATGTATGATAAAAAAATATTATTTTATACTTATAATTAGAAATATTATAGATGGTTTTTAATTATTTATACAATTTCAAAAAATAAATATATCTATTTTTATTAAATTTTTGACAATTTATTTTAAATAAAATATTATTATTATTATTA
>CATIWO010359758.1:0-20360 GCA_949673435.1 Macaranga tanarius | reverse complement strand
TTATTATTATTATTATTATTATTATTATTATTATTATTATTATTATTATTATTATTATTATTATATCTATTACAATATAATAAATAAATATTATTATGTTCAATAATTTCAATTATTCTTTTATATTATCAAAATTATTTATATTGTAAAAAATTAATTAATTATAGATATACGTATAAAAACAATAAATTACATTGTGTGTGTGTGTATTTTTATATTTTGTATATTTTACAAACAAAAAAAGAAAAAAAAAACAACAAAAGGCATTTCACCAATGCCTTTGTTTTTTAAATTTTTTTAAAAAATTATTATCTATAAATACACAAGTACTATCATATTAAATAACTTCAATAATTTTGTATACCATCACAATTATTTATGTTATAAAAAAATTAATTAATTATATATCTACATATAAAAATAATAAATTACATATATAAATATACCATTCTAAACCAATATGCAGCTCCCTTTGTTAGTGAAAAAAACAGACATCCTGTTAATAAGAAACTCACTCACACCCCAAATTACAGTAAAATGAAATCACATTTCCAGTGCCTCATTATGATTACAAGAAATTATTGACTTTGGCTATATATAGCACATTTATGAACAGCCCCTTCGATACTGTTTTGTTCTAATGAAATGTGTGATGATAAATACAAATGAAAAAGCTTGAAACATACAACAATTAAAATATCAAAATAATTGAAATGCAAATACTAGTGCAAATCAAATGATTTGGATTCTAGAAGTTAAAGCATAGCAAAACAGAAGCAATGAGAAAATGAAGTGAATAAAAGATAAATGGGAATTTAGCCATAAATCACAATATAATTAATGAAAATAAAACTTGCAGCTAGAGGGCATATAACTTAAAGCTCATAACAAAACAATGGTAGAATTTATCCTTAACATTCTTTCCAACAGCCTCAAAATTAGCAATAAGAGGAGCAAAGAACTCATATCCAAACCCACCCAAAAGGCTTCCAGCAATTCCAATAACTGGCAAAAAAAATCAAAGGAAGTGGCAATAATAACAGTACCAAAGTCTTCAAAACAACCCCAAGTCTCTTAGTTGTACAAAATATCAAACAAAACAAAACTAATTAAAGACCAACACTTATCAGGAAAAAAATTAACTCAAAAAGAAAGCATACAAGAGTGCTTAATTACCTTGCAACACAATAAAAAGTCCAAAAAAATGAGGAAGTCAAAGACCAACAATCACAGTAGAATTACCAATCAAAATAATCCCAACAATCAATGGACATATTACAGCAGTTGTAACACCCTCACACTAACCAAATCATACTAATATACGTGTATCACATATTATATATTCTTTAATTCTGCCATTGTTCAAAATAATATAACCATTCCATTATGTGATGGCAAGCTTAGCTCATTAATTGTATAACCTCTAGTAATAATTATTAATAAGGAATATGATGGCAAGCAGTCATAATTTTTTATTTTATTTTTTTAAAGTTACATATCTCAAGTACCTGTAACTAGATACATATACGTTGAGTCTCCACAAATTCAGTAACAACTGTAATATACAATAATCAGTATAAGGATTATTTAATAATGTAATCCCATTTAATACACCAATATCAATCACATATGAGACTTGTGTAGTAGTAAACCTACTACCCATATACTTCTCCCTCTAGACTAAAATATGTTCTGCTATATGAAAAACAACCAATACACCTATGTCCTGGTATACTATATTTCGAACTAGAGTCTCTATCATCATCATCATCATCTCGTACATCATAGAAGACCATTGAATAGTCAAAACTCTTCCATTAGACTACTAACATAAAAATCTAAGCTGGAAAAAATAAAGAAAAAACGAGTGTGAGTAATTTTATTAGAAAATTACCTAGTAAGTGACAGGAATTGTAGCACCCCTTCTGTCTTCAATTCCGTTAGTATACTAACTAAAGAATCAATAATAAAAGGGATATTACCTCATATACCAAAAAGAATCTCTTAATAATATATAATCTTATTTTTATCTATACATTTGTAATATCATCCCAAACATATTCAATACCATAAAGGATATTATCCATACATTATCAATCACTGTAACTTCAGCTGCTGATAGCAAGGTAATATGCTTATTGTAACACCCTTATCTACCATATAATTAAATAGTAGTATGCTAACTACTAAATTTTGGACAGAAAGGATATTACTTCAACTAGCTTAACCAAAACTCATAATCAAATTAACTTAATCATAGGTAATTCTAATATAATACCGTCAAGAACCATAAATCCAATATGATATCGAAACAATCCATCATGACTAATAATAATCATAACCGTAGTCAAAATTTAAAAGCCGATGGCAAGAGATATTCTTAATATTACTATATCTGTATAAATATCACATCAGTACTTAGTGCTAATTATACAACTATTTTTAGAAGGGATAAATGTACGTATGGTGTCTAAACTTTTTTACTTTTTCTATTTTGATATTTGAACAAATTTTTTTTACGATTAAGTGTTTGAACCTGCTAAAAATTTCTAAAATAGTGTCTCTAGCAGATTCAAAGGTTAAAGTGTTTATGTATCCTATTTTAAGCAGCAAATTGACTTAAATACCCTTCTTTTATATTAAACTTTATTTTTTTTAATAATTTTTATTCATCAAACTAAACTAGAAAAATTAAATATTATTTTTATTATTAATTTATTAATTATAGTGGTTGAATTTAATTTTTATTCATAATCTTAGTCATTTTAAATTTTTATTCACTAAAAAAATTATTTTATTTTAATTATAATAAATAAAATTTTATTTATATTTTATTTCAGTTAAATTGTATTTTTCTTTTCACTCTTTAAAAATTAATGTTTATATTTTATTTTCTTTTTCTATAATAATATTTCAATTTTATTTTTTTATTTTACTTTATTTTAATAATATTCAGTATATTTTTTAAATTTAATATATATGAGTGAAACAAATAAATAAAAAAAAAAGAAATTAAAATCTAATATAGAAAGGGCATTTAAGTCAATTTATTGTACTTTAATCATTATAATCTAATATTTAGTATATTTAATCTTAAATGCCCTTTTTTATATTAGATTTCAATTTCTTATTTTTTCAATTTAAATTTTTTCACTTATATATTAAATTTGAAAAAAAATTCTAAATATTATTAAAATAAAATAAAAAATAAAATTGAAATCATAAAAAAAAATAAAAATAAAAATATTAAACTTAAAAGAGTGAAAAGAAAAATACAATTTTACTAAACTAAAAATAAATAAAATTTTATTTATTATAATTAGAAATAAAAATAATAATGTTTTAGTGAATAAACATTTAGTTTGACTAAAATCATGAATAAAAAATTAAATTCAGCCACTATAATTAGTAAACTAAAAATAAAAAATAATATTTAAATTTTCTAATTTTGTTTAATAAATAAAAAATACTTTTTTATTTCCGATAATTTTCTAAAAAATTATTAGAATAAAAAAATAAAATTTAATATAAAAGATAAGTATTTAAGTCAATTTACTGTTTAAAATAAGACACATAACCATTTTAACCTGTAAAACCTGCTAGAAACACTATTTTAGAAATTTTTAACAGGTTCAGACACCTAATTGTAAAAAAATTTTATTCAAACACCAAAATAGTAAAAGTGAAAAAGTTCAGACACCATTTATGTATTTATCCATTTTTAGAAATACATATACATCATATATATATATATAAATAAAAGAATAAATAAAAGAGTACTAGATGCCCATAAAATAATACAAAAGAGTACATCAATAATCGCCCCTGGCATCTCTCTCCCAAGTATGTCAGAACCTAAGCCGATAGGATGATAGTGGATACAGAGTAGCTCCAGTCCTAAGGCCATGCTCTCTAAGCCTCACCCGACCATGACATCTCAAAAAGTATCTCTGATAAAAGCTCGGGAGTGTAAAATGGCATAATAACCAAAAAGACCAAAATGATTTAGGCATCCAATGCTACAACACACCCATGTCAGGGTGACCAGGACATCTATGGACGTCGCATAGAGAACACGAAAGGTAGTACAGATGCTGTCGAGATGCTAACCTCAACTGCGATGGGTTGTACCTTAACTCTAAAGATAAGCTCGGCATCTGGATCGTGACACACTATATACTTAACTAGTGTCTCTGCCTCAGTGACCTCGTAAACCATAGTTGCCATTGTACAACCACACTCTTCTAGTGTGAACGTAATAAACTAAACCTAAGCTGTAAAAATCATTTTTAAATAAAGTGGTGAGTAATTTTATATTGAAATTACTCAGTGAGCAGCTAACTAAACAATAATAATTCAAAAGTATAATTAATCCTTTTACGGATAATAAGTAATCATTCAATGTACAAAACAGGCTTATAACCAAAAATGAAGTTTAACTTTAAAATAATTAAATGAATAAATAATTACATAAATAAATAATTCAAAGATATCATCCCTTTTCAAGTATGCTTTCACTATCATCTCATCTCTTTATGGTATACAAAATATTTCTTAATTATTATGATTCGCTCATTTAATATTCTTGTATCATTTGTACGTTATATTCCCTAATATTGAACTTCCCAAATTCTTATTTGTAATATTCTATTATCAGATCCTTTGAATTACATATTATACTTTTATGAGCTGGATAACTCATTTCTTGTTGTTAGGAAAATTCCGCAAGTGCACGGTTTGCTACATGTAGTATAGAATTGAGTATGAGTATCATTCCCACGAGGAGAATGATACCAAGTACTAGCTTTAATTTTATCTCCACAATCTAATAGAATAATAATTTATAAAATGAAATGACAAATTAACAAATAAGAACAAACATCCTAAATCTAAAATATTAAATTTTAAATTCAATAATTAGAAACTAGAGTTTGGATTTGCTTCACTAGCTATTACTTGGATTACAGGATCAATTCATAATTCAAATCATTAACTCAGTCAAGGGTAAATCACTCAAATTACTTAAAGTCTCTTTCGACATCATTCAAGAATACCATAGCTAAATACCACCTATTTTCATGGTTAAGTCAATTAACTAAGGTTCATTAAGTTCTTTAGTGATTTATTACTCCCCGAAGGGTTCGTCTACTTTCATGATCGAGGTTCCTAAGTTTTATAAGTCTATAAGCTGATAAATTATACAACTTTCGTTGTCTCTAATCTACCCAAAAACCTGCATTCAATCAGGCCTAAAATCAAATACAAGAAAATAAGCACAACTTGTAAAATTAACTGAAAGTTAATTCATTGAAAGGAAATTAAGATCCCAACAAGTAATAGACTAGCTACAGAAATCCAAACCCTAAGAGCAATTAGCCACACATAGTTGTGGTGATGAACAAATATATAAAATTAAATCTTTCTTCTTCAATCTTCGTTAAAAACCAAATTGTGTCTCTAAGGTATGAGTAGAAGAGAATAGAATGAAAATTGAATGAAGTCTGATGCCCAAAAATCGTTCCTTTGTCCCCTTTTATAAGCCAAGTCTTGTAGAAAACTTATTTGCACTTGAATTCTTGAAAAGGAAATTTTTTCAGCTCGACGTGGCTTCCATCTGGCCATGTCACGTCCTTAAGTTTACGACATTACTTCCATCATGCCCTGTCATAAGCCATGTCGTATTTACTTCAAGTGATAGAATGGAACACGACTTCTATCATGTCATGTCATCAGCCACGTCATATTTGCTTTAGCTCTAGAAGTGCACATGACTTCCAACACACCATGACGCATCCCACGTCGTACTAGACCTTAGCTTTTTGGAATTTCTTTCTAGACTTTACTTACAAAAAGGGAAATATTTAATAAAAACTCCTAAACTAATAAAAATTAATAAAAAGACAATAAAATCATAAATAAAGCTATAAATGAAAATAAATCCTAAGTAAACCTAATTTTTACCCAAACATAACTAATTAATCATTTAAAATTCATTAAAATTCAAATAAAAAACATATGATAAATTGCACTCAACAAATTTCCCCGCACTAAAGCTTTGCTTGTCCTCAAGAAAAATCAAATTTAAACATTTAAATGCTAGTTCAACTGCAACCAAAGAGTTACAATTTCTAAGAAATACAAGCTGACAATACCGAGACTGAAAATTGTTTACTAAAGAAGATAATCAGACAAAAGTACATCATATATGAACAATTTACTAATCACAACCCAAGCACATAACCTATTTGGAATCCAATGAACATAACTCATAAAAGAAAAAAACAAAATTGGGTGTGAATGCATTTTACGCTCCATTTCACAATATCTTTTTCTCTCTAATCAAATCTTTCCACTTTTAGTAATCTCCCGCTGTTCCCGTACTACTAAGTGTGGATACCACCAAGTGGATCATTTGGATACTCTTACTCTAATTAGAGCATTGGAGTAGATTCAGAGTATGTAAAAATTTAAAATTAAGCCTTGATCTTACTTAAGAAAAGAGAGATTTATTTTTATTTTATTATTATTTTTTAAATTTTATGACTGAAAATTACATGTTCAAATTCAAACCTTTGGTTCATGCTTAGGTTGTAAGAACTAAATTTTCCATACAAAATGACTATATATGTTCAACCATTTTAATTAACAAACCATCCAATATTTAGATAATTAAATTAATTATGCACACTTATACACTTGCACCCTCTAATTGCAACTGAGCATCAATTTTGCACAAAAACTAAAATAAAAAGTTTTAAGGACAGACATTGTAAAAATATGGAGAAATCGAGTTGAAAGTTAATGAAAAGTGAACAACCTCCTAAACAAATTTTTTTATTTTTATTTTTTTTAACTTATGCTGCTAATCTAATATCATTCAAAAACATGCATAATGCAATAATATAAACTAACTAAATGAAATAATGTAATATTTGTACCTAAAATGCAAATGTAACTATGTACTAACTAAAATGCATGAAACATGTAAAAATATGTAAAATGTGAACCCTCCCCCACACTATCCGAGGCATTGTCTGTAATAACCATAATAGAATAATAATAATGACAAGCAAAGAGATAGAATGAAGGATAGAAAGAAAAACATAAAATAATAAAAAGGAAAAATATAAAAGAGAGAAAGGTACTACCCTGAATTAATAGCCTTGAGCATAGTATGCAACAACTTTCCTTTAGTTTTTGATTTACCCATAGTGAATATATGGAGAAAAAGACAAGGTTTATGTATGGGTTAGTGAAGAAGAAGAAAGAATTTAGAAGAAATGGAGAAGAAAGTTGAAAATAGAAGAAAGGTATTGAAGAGAAAAGAAAAAGAATAGAATTTAAAAGGTGAGTGTGTCGGCTAGGGAAAAAAATTGTAAAGGAAAGTTATCAGATCTTGGGACACGGGATGATGCAAGCCGTGTTCCATCCCGTGTTATCATGAGGCGACACTAGTCATCTTTGACATGGCCAGACGCAAGCCATACATCGATCTGCCAACAGTTGGTAAAGGGGTATGGGATAACACAGGATGATGTAGCCCGTGTGCGAAACCGTGCAAGCCTCTGCCATGATGAGGAAAAACAATAAGGAAACGCATAACATGAGATAGGTCGTGTGTAAAGTCGTGCAAGCTTCTAGATGATTTCAAGAGGACAATATGGCTTGGAACACGACATGATGCAAGTCATGTTCAACCTGGAGTTAGTATTTTTGAGCTTATTCACCTCCTTGCTTCTCGCCTATGATGCACCTAAGTGAAAGAATGAAAAATAAGAATTAAAAGGAAAATAAAAGACTACAAAATTAATAAAAAGAAAATGAAAATGAAAGAAAAGTATATTGGCTTGCCTCCTAATTAGCGCTTATTTAAAGTCAATAGCTTGACTTCCCTCTTATGAGATCAAAGTGGATTGAGAAGTGCACATAAGGCACTTGCTGGAACACCCTCATTATTGAAGTAGATTTTTAGTTTTTGCCCATTGACCTTGAATGCTCTAGTTTCCTTGCTCTAAACTTCTATAGCACTATGAGGGAATACTTGCTTAACTAAGAAAGGACCTGACCATTTGGATTTCAATTTTCTAAGAAAGAGCTTGAGTTTTGAATTGATCAAAATCACTTGATCTCCTTCTTTAATGGTGTACCCTATTATCATCCTATGATCTCTAA
This sequence comes from Macaranga tanarius, assembly GCA_949673435.1. Classification (NCBI taxonomy): domain Eukaryota; kingdom Viridiplantae; phylum Streptophyta; class Magnoliopsida; order Malpighiales; family Euphorbiaceae; genus Macaranga; species Macaranga tanarius. The sequence goes on along the minus strand of CATIWO010359758.1, from coordinate 12,188 downwards.
CTCTCCTAAGCAACTTATCCATTTTTTCATCATTTAAATGTGCATTAACAATAATGGGATAAGTAGAGTTAGGATCTAAAAAGGCATACCTCAATTCGGGAGGGAGGTGTTTCATCTTAACCTTCGGTGCATCTTCCTCCCTCAAAGCATAGATAGGATGTAAACTAAGAGGTAACAGTTCATACCTTTGAGATTGACGATGTGGGGTAGCATTTATAGTATTAGTATAAGCTACTACCTCGAGGTTAGCTTTCTCAAGTTCCACTTCTCAAACTAAGCATGCTTTTAAGGGGTCTTAGGTGTGTTGTTGTTGGAAAAATTTCTCCACATATCCTTGAATTGCATCTGCCCGAAAACATATTTTTACCATAGAGGGATTCTTTATCATTTTGAACACATCAAATTCCATTGTTTCCTCCCCAATTTCAAGCTTGATCTTGCCTCTCTTTACATCAATTATGGCTCCAGCTGTTGCTAGGAAAGGTCATCCTAAGATTGTGAGGATTACGGAATCTTCTTCCATCTCCAAGATCATAATGTTATAAGGCACATATAATTCTCAAACCTTGATTGGTATATCTTCTAAAATCCCTTTAGGATAAACTATGGACCTGTCAGCTAGTTGCAAGGAAATATTTGTAGGTTTGGGGTCTCCTATGTTCAATTTTCTGTACAAAGATAAAGGCATTATGGTGACACTAGCTCCAAGTTCACAAAGAGCTCTACTAATGGAAAATTTACTAATAACACAAGGTATAGTTATACTCTGTAGATCTTTAAGCTTTTGGGGAAGCTTATTTCTGATCACTGCATTACATTCCTTATTTATGGGTATAGTTTCATGATCATCCTAATTCCTTTTGTTAGACATGATGTCCTTTAGAAATTTGGTGTACTTTGGCATTTAGGTGATTGTCTCCAAGAAAGGGAATGGTGATGTCTAATTGCTTGAACACCTTCAAAAGCTTTTGAAATTGTCTGTCAAGTGCTCCATTACCCATCCTTTGAGGGAAAGGTAGGCAAGGTGTCTATATCTTCATAGGCTCTTTATCATCACTCCTTGGCTTCACATCCTTTTCTTGAATTTTTTCTGGTTCGGTTTGTAGCTCTTTAGTCTTGTGGTCAATATCAGGCAACTGCTTCCCACTCCTTAAAGTTATTACCTTCACATGCTCTCTGGGATTTTTAGGTTGGCTTAGAAGCTTACCCATTTGGCGAGAGTTAAAAGAACTAGCTTGTGAGGCAATTTGATTCTCTAGCATCTTATTGTGGGTTGCCAATTGATCCATTCTTGAAGTGAGTTGTCTGATCGCCTCCTCTTATTGCTTGGATTTCCTAGTTTGTACTTGGATGAAACTTTCCAACATTGCCTCCAAATTTGGCTTAGGCTCTTGTGGTGGAGGTACATTCCTTTATTGAAAACCCGGTGGAGCAGTCTTGTAGCCTTGATTAAAGTTTGAGTTTCCCGCTGGATTTCCCTAAGAAAAGTTTGGATGATTCCTCCATCTTGGATTGTATGTGTTGGAGTAAGAGTTTCCTTGAGGGCAGCCATTAAAATTATTTAAAGCATTAAGTTGTTCAATAGAGTAGCCTCAGGAATAGAAGTCACTTTGTTGACACTTAATAGTAGAATGTCCTCCTCCACACACTTCACAGGAGAATACTTATGATGGATGTCCTGCAATACTGAGCTTTTCTAACTTCTTTGTAAGGGAGTCCAATTTAGCATTCACCATGCTCAAATTGTCCACTTCATACACTCCCGCCACTTTTTTGGGTTGATTTCTCTCTCTATGCCATTGATAATTGTTTGACGCCATCTTCTTTAGGAGTGCATAGGCATCATCGGTGTCTTACTTATGAAAGAGCCTTGTGCGGTTGCATCAATGGTAATTTGCAAGGATTCAGATAATCCTTGATAAAAAGTTTGCATTAAAAGCCAATTTGGAATGCCATGGTGAGGGCAGTGCCTTTGTAAATCTTTAAATCTCTCCCAAGCTTTATAGAGAGATTTTTCAGGTTGTTGTTGAAATCCGACAAGGTCTTGGCAATACTTTGCAGTCTTTCCAGGTAGGTAATACTTGGTCAAAAATCCCTTAGAAAGAGTGTCCCAAGAGGTGATGGAGTTCGGTGCTAAAGAGCTAAGCAATAACTTAGCCTTATCTCGCAATGAAAACGGAAACAACCTTAGTCGAATTGCATTTTAACTCACTCCATTCATCCTGAATGTGTCGCATATGTCGAGGAAAGAGGCTAGGTGAGCATTTGGGTCTTCAGTTGGTAGCCCTCCAAATTGATATTGTGAGACAATTTAAATATAAGCAGGTTTGATCTCGAAGTTATTATCCTCTACAGTAGGCTTCATAGTACAGGTCTGGCTTCCTATGAGACTAGGTACCCCATATTCCTCCAAAGCTCTAGCTTGAGCTCGTTGTGCCACTAAGTCAGCCATCCACTTGTCTTATTCTCTCTTCTCTTTTCTGTTCTTTTTGCAAGATATTTCGATCTCAGGGTTTACTTTATCTAATTCAAGGCGTTGTGATCTTATTTGCATAAACAAAAATTAAATACCTGAAAAGAAAAAGCAAAGGAATTAAATAAAAATAAAAAGAAAAATACTATTCTGGTAGAAATAAAAAGTGTGCTAATATTGGTATTGCCGATCTCCCCAACAATGGCACAAAAAAGCTATTAGGCAAATTCCACAAGTGCACGGTTCATTACAAGTAGTATAGAATTGAGTATGAGTATTATTTCCATGAGGAGATTGATACCAAACACTAGCTTTAATTTTATCTCCACAAGGTAACAGAATAATAATTTATAAAATGAAATGACAAGTTAACAAATAAGAACAAACATTCTAAATCTGAAATATTAAATATTAAATTTAATAATTAGAAACTAGAGACTGGATTTGCTTTACTAGGTATTGGATTACAGGATCAATTCATAATTCAAATGATTAACTCAATCAAGGGTAAATCACTCAAATTAATTAAAGCCTCTTTCGAGATCATTCAAGAATATCATAGCTAAATACCGCCTATTTTCATGGTCAAGTCAATTAACTAAGGTACATTAAGTTCTTTAGCGATTTATTACTCCCCAAAGGGTTCGTCTACTTTCATGATCGAGGTTCCTAAGTTTTACAAGTCTATAAGCTGATAAATCATGCAACTTTCATTGTCTCTAATCTACCCAAAAACATGCATTCAATCAGGCCTAAAATCAAACATAAGAAAATAAGCACAACTTGTAAAATTGATTGAAAGTTAATTCATTAAAAGGAAATTATGAACCCAACAAGTAATATACTAGCTACAGAAATCCAAACCCTAAGAGAAATTAGCCACACATAGTTGTGGTGATGAACAAAATATAAAATTAAATCTTCCTTTTTCAATCTTCGTTACGAACTAAATTGTGTCTCTAAGGTATGAGTAGAAGAGAATAGAATAAAAATTGAATGAAGTTTGATGCCTCAAAATCATTCCTTTGTCCCCTTTTATAAGCCATGTCTTGTAGAAAACCTATTTGCACTTGAATTCTTGAAAAAGAAATTTTTCCAGCTCGATGTGGCTTCCACCTAGCCGTATCACAAGCCATGTCACATCCTTAAGTTTACGGTATGGCTTCCATCATGTCGTATCATAAGCCATGTCGTATTTTCTTCAAGTCACAGAAGGGAACACGACTTCCAACATGTCGAGTCATAAGCCATGTCGTATTTGCTTTAGCTCTAGAAGTGCATACGGCTTCTAGCATGCCATGACGCATCCCACGTCACACCAGACCTTAGCTTTTTGGAATTTCTTTCTAGACTTTTCCTACAAAAAGGGAAATATTTAATAAAAACTCTTAAACTAATAGAAATTAATAAAAAGATAATAAAATCATAAATAAATCCATAAATGAAAATAAATCCTAAGTAGACCTAATTTCTACCCAAACATAACTAATTAATCATTCAAAATTCATTAAAATTCAACTAAAAAACATGTGATAAATTGCACTCAACACCTATACACATCTTTTATATTTATTTACTTGTTTCATTGTATAATACACAATCTTACCATAATACGATATCTCTCAAAAATATCAATACAATATAATTCAATTCTCACAACACTCAGCATCTCAGCTTAACTCTCTCATAGCCCACACTGATCGTTTCATAATATTAGTTCATAATAATTTCGTATGCATACTTTTTAACTATAAGGATTCGCCCCAAAGGTACCTCTGAATCCATGTGCTGTCCCAATGACAGTTATTATTTTAGTTGCCAACTCATTCTCAACCTTGCCAAACATATACTAATATGTATATATATATATATATATATATATATATATATATATATATATATATAATGTATTTCTTAAATAATGTTTATACTTTATTTTTAGTTACAGTTCCAATATTTGATTTTATCTCATTACTTTTCTTATCTTATTAAAATTTATAGAAACTTAATTTATTATCACTGAATTTGACAAATCTAATTTCTTTGTCTAAGATTCAAGAATTTATATTGCGTATCTCATGTGTCGATAAAGTCATATCATTCAAATTTTGAATTTTTGTTTCACTATCCATATTATAGGTAAATTTCATGGTTTATAAGGTTCATAAGTGTTTTCCAATATTTCAGTTTAAGTTTTTGTTCCAAAATTCAAGTTTTTGTGCATGAATAGTGTAGAGGTGGGCTACAGAGGCACCGCCCTAACACCACTGAGGCATCGCCTTAGTACAGAGGGATCGCCTTAGTGGTGAGGCATCACCTCTTCTCCATAAGGCGTCGCCATAATGCTGATCAGGCGCCGCCTGATCGCATTTTAGAACATGAACAGTAGCAGTAGTTTCATAAAAATTTGATTCAAAACACATATTTTTGCACCCATTTGCCCAAATAACATCTATAACATAAGATCACCCTATCATGTAACCTAAATATAGAAAAAATCACCTTAATATCTACAAGTTTTAGCATCCAAATTTCATCATTTGTAAATGAAGCTTTTCAGCCTCAGATGAGTCAAAGTTCGGTAAGGTAGCCAACTAGTAGCTTGGCCAGTGGCCAAAAGCAAGCTCAAGGAGGTATGTTGCAAAATAACCCGAGAAGACTTACCTACCCTCAATGCTCAAATTATGGTAAATATCATGAAGGGGAATGTAGAAAAAGGTCATTAGGCTACTATGAGTGTGGAGAAATTAGCCATATCAAAAGAGATTTTCCTTTACTTGTGCAATTTGGTGATTTAGGGCGAGGGACTATTGCTCCTAGAAGTCAAGGTAGTGGTAGGAATTTTTCACCAAATAGGCAAGTCACTATAGGTTCTAGCCCTAATGTGGGTAGAGGTGGTGTTGTTGCTACAACCTCTCAGCAAAGACAAAATGTCCAATTAAATCGACCTTTGACTCAGGCTAGGATGTTTGCTATGACTCAAGACGAAGCATTGGCATCTCCAGAAGTTGTTACCGGTATGTTAACTACTTTTTATTGAGATGCTTATGTGTTATTTGATCCATGAGATACACATTCTTTTATGTCTCACTCTTTTGCTTTGTATGCTAATTTTAAGCCTAGTTTTTTAGATGTTATGATGATTGTTAGTATCCCTTTAGGAAGCTCTAAGGCTTGGGAGAAAGTGTATAAGGATTGTGTAGTTAAGATAGGTGAGCATGAGCTCTTAGAAAATTTAGTTCCCCTACAACTTTAAGGTTTAGATGTAATCCTAGGCATGGATTGACTATCTCGCCACTATGCTACAGTGAATTATTTTAAGAAGATGGTAGAGTTTAATAGTCCTGGGGAAATTAAATTTTCTTTTTAAGGGTTACAACATGCTCTTCCCTCTTGTTTAATATCTACCATAATTGCGAGGAAAATGTTAAAGAAGGGTTGTCAGGCATACCTTGCTTATGTGGTTGATACTAAGTCTAAAGAGCTGAAAGTAGAAGATATTCCAATCGTTTGTGAATTCAGAGATGTTTTTCCTGAAGATCTTCCAGGTTTACCTCCAGATAGAGAGATTGAATTTGCTATAGATATGATTTCGAGTACAACTCCAATTTCTTAAGCACCTTATAGAATAGCTCCAGCAGAGTTAAAAGAATTGAAGATCCAATTACATGAGTTATTAGATAAGGGCTTAATTAGGCATATTGTATCACCTTGGGGAGTGCTAGTGTTGTTTGTTAAGAAAAATGATGGTTCTATGAGGCTATGTATAGATTACTAACAGTTGAACAAGGTTATGGTGCGAAATAAGTATTTATTACCTTATATTGATGATCTATTTGATCAATTACAAGGAGCAAAGGTTTTTTCAAAGATTGACTTGAGGTCTGGGTACCATTAACTAAAAATTAAAGAGACAGATGTACCTAAGACAACTTTTAGGACGCACTATGGACATTGCGAGTTTCTTGTTATACCGTTTGGGTTAACCAATGCACCAGCTACCTTCATGGATCTCATGAATAGAGTATTTCAGAAATACCTGGATAAATTTATGATTGTATTCATCGACGATATACTGGTATATTCTCGAAGTAAAGAGGAATATGAAGAACATTTGAGGACATTTTTACAAACTTTGAGAAGTGAACAACTATTCACTAAACTGAGTAAATATGAGTTTTGGCTGGATCAGATTGTGTTCTTAGGGTATGTTATATTGGCAGAAGGTGTTTATATAGACCCTAAGAAGATAGAGGTAGTAGTTAAATGGGAACAACCAATGACTACCATAGAATTGAGAAGAATCTTAGGTTTAGCTAGTTACTATCACAGATTTGTTCAAGATTTTTCAATTATAGCAGCTCCATTAATAAAGTTGTTAAGGAAAAATGTGAAGTTTGTTTGGACAGAAGAATTTCAAGGGAGTTTCAAAAAACCTTAAGGCATGTTTAACTTCTGCACTGGTGTTAACTCTTCCCACTAGTGATGGTGAATTTATGGTGTATAGTGATATTTCCAAGAAAGGATTAGGTTATGTGCTCATACAACATGGAAAAGTTATAGCATATGCTTTCAGACAACTAAGGCTGCATGAGTCAAATTATCCTACCCATGATTTAGAATTAGCAGTTGTAGTATTTGCTCTTAAGACTTGGAAGCATTATCTATATGGCGAGACGTGCCAAATTTTTACAGATCATAGATCTCTTAAATACCTTCTTAGTTAAAAGGAGTTAAATTTGAGACAAAGATGATGGATTGAGTTATTGAAGGACTACGATTATACAATAGAGTATCATCCTGGCAAGGCAAATATTGTGGCAGAGGCTTTTAATCGAAAATCCTATAGTAACGTAACTCATATGAAGTAAGTGTAATTTTATCTGTTTATGGAACTTCAAGCTATGAATGTGGATATAAAAGTGAACAGTTAAGGAATGTTGTTGGCAACTCTCAAAGTTAGAGCCATTATGGTAGAAAGAGTTAAAGAAGCTCAAACTAAGGATGATCAGTTAGCTAAAGTCATTAAGAAGGTAAAAAGTGGGTCACGAACTAATTTTTCTCTTAAAGAGGATGGAACTTTAATGTTTGGAGAAAGACTTTGTATTCTAAATATTAAAGAATTGAAGCAGGAAATTATAGAAGAGGTGCATTTTTCAGTGTACTCAATACATCCAGATAGTACCAAGATGTATCATACACTTATGGAAAACTATTGGTGGCAAGGTATGAAAAGAGACATAGCAGACTGTGCAGCAAGATATTTAGTTAAATTGAACATCAACGTCTATCAAGTCTTTTGCAACCACTTCCTATTTCAGAGTGGAAATGGGAGCACATTACCATGGATTTTATAATGGGATTACCTCATACGCAGCAAGGACATGATGCAATATGGGTTACAGTGGATTGATTAACCAAGTTAGCTCGGTTTTTGTCGGTCAAAGTGGATTATTCCTTGGATAAGTTGGCACAAGTTTATGTGAATGAGATAGTAAGACTTCATGGTGCAATAATCACCATTGTTTCAGACAGAGATCCTAGATTTACATCTAGATTTTTGCCCAGTTTACATTAAGCCATGGGTACAAAATTGAAGTTTAGTACTTTCTTTCACCCATAAACTGATGGTCAACTTAAAAGGACTATTCAAACTTTGGAAGATATGTTGAGAGCATGTGTGATGGAATTTAAAGGAAGTTGGGATAAGCACTTGCCATTAATGGAGTTTTTATACAATAACAGTCATTATGCAAGCCTTGGCATGGCACCCTATGAAGCATTATATGGAAGAAAGTGCTGAACTCTAGTGTGTTAGAATGAAGTAGGGGAAAAAAACTGGTAGGACTAGAGATCATTTAGTTCACCACTACAAGATTGATTTAATCTGCAGTAGATTAAAAACAGCTCAAAATAGATAGAATTTTTATGCTGATTTGAAAAGAAAGGACATTGAGTTTAATATAGGTGATAAGGCATTCCTGAAGATATCTCCGTAGAAGGGTATAGTCCGATTTGGGAAGCATGGGAAGTAGAGTCCTCATTTTATTGGGCAATACGAGGTAGTTGCAAGAATTGGACCGGTAGCGTATCAGTTAGCTTTACCTTTAAAGTTATCTCAAGTGCATGATGTCTTCCATGTATCCATATTGAGAAGGTATCGAAGTGATCCCTTCCATATACTAAGATATCAACCAATTGAATTGAGGGAAGATTTGACTTATAAAGAAGAGCCTGTAAAGATCTTAGCTAAAAAGAGAAATTTTTGAGAAATAAGGTGATTCCGTTGGTTAAGGTTTTATGGAGTAACCATTCTAAGGAGGAAGCCACATGGAAAAAGAAGGAGGATATACGAGTTAAATATCCTTATTTATTCTCTCCGTAGGTATGAAAATTTCAAGGATGAAATTTCTTAAGAGGGAGAGAATTGTAATATCCTGTCCTAGAAATTAGCTGAGTTATATATAGGATTATAGACTAAATAGCAATAGAAATAAGTTTGAGGGTTGTTTTGGTGCTTGAGCGAAGTTATAGGGGTCTAAATGGCTTTTTGATATAAAAAAAGGGAAAAGAGCACTATAGCTCTTCTCCTTCCTCACGTATGTTTCTTCTTCATATCACCATTATTTTTCTTTCTTTCTCATTTTATTTTCTTCTTCTTCATTTTCTTATTTCTTTTCCTTAAACTTTCATTCTTCAAATTACAAACAACATATTTAGAGTTCATTTAGCAAATTCAAGACTTGTTATATAATAATTTTTTATAAGTTTATATATATGGATTTTGAAGCTTTGGACCATTAAAAATTTGATGTTTTGATTGAAAATTGAGTTTTAATGCTTGAGTATATCAAAAAACGGACCACTATAATGTTAAGATTAGTGTTTGGGATTGAACTAGATTGATTTTTGGTGTTTTTGGCCAAAATCAGGCTGTTTTTGTGTTTCTGGGATGAACATGCGATGCCTTACACTGAGGAGGCACCTCAGTGCACTGGGGAGGCACTTTAGTGCACTGAGGAGGCACCTCGGTGCATTGGGAGGCACCTCGGTGCACTGGGAGACACCTCAGTGCACTGGGAGGCACCTCAGTGACCTTTTTAGGTCCCAAAACTCTAACTAGAGCTGTTTCAGACCATTTTTTAGGTCTTATAACATATCTTTTAGTCGTAGATTGATTAGATTGAGTAGAATTTAGATAGAAATTTATAATCTTATATTTTGGTTCTTGAATGTTAGGATCAGAATTTGTAGTAGTGGTAGAGCCTAGATCAGGTCCAGCTAAATAGTTTGGCTCAGCAAGCTCAGGTGAGTGGTTAAACCTATAGCTTTATTTTGAAATTATATGTATAACATTATTGAAGGATATAAAATATATTTCTATGATTTAACTGATGTTTCCTTACAAATAGTATTTATCAAATCTTATAATTATTATTGTTGTTTTATAATTCACTTGTATTAGAATTGGGAATATATAGCATATATTTGTTATTGATATAGCTAAAGCAATTTAAAATAAGAATGTGTTTATAGGTGTTTTATGAAATGTTTATTCTCATATGTATATTTGATTATAGTATCGGCTAAAGATGTAGCTATTATGATTTATTAGCAATTTGATTAAAGTAAATGTTTTTATTTTTAAACGAGCCTATACACTCGTGATATGTACCCTTTAGATTACACCATGATGACTGGTGTCTTATCTCGGCAGTATATGTATATATATTTATCTCAACAATATTACTTATATAGCAACTATCTTTGGGACAGCGCTTGGTTGTACCTATAGCCTTTAGGGTGTACAATTGGATGGTTAGCCTTTTGGGGTAGCTCTGCACATGCGTATGACCATCATTATATAACTATACACTTGGGCTGCCAGCATCATCATTGCGCCCAATGTGTCAGCAATCTAGCATAATCTTTTGGTTACACATTAATGAGTGTATGGATTTAATATTATGATAAGTGTCCTCTCAATTTATTGTAATTGTACATCAGCAAGTTAGCCTAATATTATATCACAAGTATTATTTCAGCAATTTATAAATATTTATTAAAGTAGTGTTTATACATATTTACAGAGTTATTATAGAAATTAGCTAATGTTTCCGCTTATTTTTATTTAATCCACTCACTGAGTATTTTTGTACTCACCCTTTTTTATTTAAAATTTTTCAGATCCTTTGGAGTAGCAGCACTAGATTTTAGGATCCAGATTTATTCATCTCTTTCCGAAGTTTAGTGAAGGTTGTGCCAATCACTTTAATATTGTGTCTTGGATCATGTATAAGAGAACTTGATTGTGTATTTAGTAAATTTGTATCCAAACAATTAAGGATGCTATAAGGAGAATTTAATATGTAATTATATATTACCATTTCTAGTTATATAATTCTCTTCAGCACTAGCACAACAGCTACCCAACCAGTCATGCCTACTCCATCGCTAGTGGAGCGGGTGTGACAAACATCTTCGGTTATAAGATTCCAAATGCGAAGAGAGAGGCAGGGATTATTGGTATGCATATTTATATTTATCACGATGATGATGTAAATGAGCAAGGCAAAAGTCAAGACTTGAAATCAAAGAAAGCCAGGAAGTATGCACGGTTTTGATTCGTTTGATTGACTTTGCAGGTAGTCTTAATAGAATCTCGCATAATATTTCTTGTGGGATGTATAGTCGTTGTGAAGCTTTTGATCTCTTACTTTTACTCTTACCCTTAAACAAGCAGCATTTGAATAGAAATTTCTTCATGTCTATGTTCTACTAATCCTAAAGGAGAAAACTTGAAACAAATACCTGCATTATTTGTCCTACCTAATAGGAAACTGAAGTAGAATTCTTGTTAAATTAGTAACAGGAAATTGAATTAGAGTTCTTCTTGAAGTGGGACTAATCTTCTTTTTCCTTTCCCTATCTAATATGTATCTATATTCTAAAATTTTCTTGTATTCCACATATTTTTAGGAATTCTAAAATAAATATATTACTAGTAGTGTACCGGTGCGTTGTGCGGACTATTTATATTTATCTCTTATTTTATTTATTAATATATTATTTATTTGTTTGTTTGTTTGTTTATTTTTCACCAAACTTCTTTAACTGAATTTTTTCTTTTTTCTCATAAACATGTGTTGGTTTTTTCATTTAAAATTATGTCAATTTATTATTTTTTATTTGTTTCTTATATATTTTTATTGGTAGAAATACAAATGATCTCTAGATAAATTAAATTAACAAAGTTTATATATAATAAAGAATAATATAATGAATAAATTGAAATTAAATAAATGGAATAAGTAGAGTAGACACTAAAAAGTAGAATATATTTTTGTAGAACTAAAAAATTCCAGACACAATCATTGGCATATCTATCAATTTCATACCATTCATAAAGTCATCTATTTGTCTCTTCAGGACTTAGGTTCAACTCCAACTTAATTTGAAATCAATCTAGTAATAGTTCTTTATTTTTCTTGTCGTTGTATTTTAATTTAATTCTAGAATAAAATAATAATAAATTCAATGTTTTGTTCTAATATAAAATAGTCCTTAGATGAAGTAAATTAGCATAAAAATAACAATAATAATTCAGTATTTTAATGATAAGCAAATTGATAAATATGAGAATGTCATATCCCTATATATCATGGAATCTAAGTCCTAAGAGGACTCTGTCTACATATAAGGTCAATAATCAAAA
>CATIWO010359723.1:0-11189 GCA_949673435.1 Macaranga tanarius | reverse complement strand
CAGGAGATTTATGTTCTTTTAGTTTTTTGCTTTTAGCTTTGAAGTCAGTTGATTTACTTTTTATGCTGGATAGCTAGAGTAACTTTCCTGACTTCAACTAGTATTGATTTCAGCTGTTATCTTCTGTCTTTTTTCTTCTGTGGTTTAGGTCTTCTTCCATCCATAGTCGAATTGAAGTATTTCGACTAGATGTGGTTTTCTTCATAGAAACTTCTAAGATGGTTGGGACTTGTAGTTTAATGGTCTTTTAGTTTTATGAATGCCCAGATTTGTGAGGGAGTTGTATTTCTCTCGCCACATCAGGTTCATGTATGGTTTCTCCATATGTATGAAATATTCATTATGTTAAAAAAAAAATACAATTTATTTTTTTAAATTAAAATAGTGTTAATATGTTAGTATTAGTTAGTAAAATTGAAAATTAATATTTTTTCTCTCATAAAATATTCATAATATAAGATATATATCAGTATCACCGTTATAAACTGAACCTAAAATTTCCAAGTTTCATAATATATGGTGTGATGCATATGAAATTGAGATTTTAAATTTGATTTATAACAGTATGTTTCACTAATTTTATGGATATAATTTATATTTATAATATTTTAAACCTATAAATTAAAATTAAAATACTCATTTTTTATAACACTAAGGATTTAAACAGTTGTAGCACTTACTAGGGAAACAAATTAATATCCCAACACTAAAAAAAAAATACACAAATGCTCTAATCAGTTTAGGACGGATGATTTACCATTCAGTTATGAAATTAAAATATTAGTTGAGGTCAAGATTTCAATCCCATCTAATTTCTTTTAAAAATAATTTTAATATAAAAAATCATGTAAAAAAAAAACACACAACTTGCTATCTAGCTAGTGAGCATTAATGAGTTCAAAAAGGTGTGCATGCAGCATGCATGGTGCCCCCTGTTCTATTGGGGACCAGAATATATGATACTACGATATGATATGAGTCTTCTTTGAACTTATAACAGTTGAAGTATCTGCCATGCTTTGGAACTAGAGACCCATTTATCCATCATCAATGCTGAGAAATTAAGAATGGAGTGAAAAGTAGGCCACACATAATATAGTGAAGGAAAAGCAAAAAAAAAAGCAGAAGCATTTATTTATAGTTTCTTTTTTCATATGGAATTAAAATTAGACCTTGCCTAGCATGAAAGCAATTGATTCCTAACATTTCACTGTAAGGAAGAAAAGACTCCTAAAAGAGATTCCAAAGTTTTTGGCTGCTGTTTTTGATGCATCATCCATTGCAATTGCAGCTAATATATTACAACAACAACAATAGTACTGAAAATACTTTTGGCCAACCAGCAAGGTTGGTAAGATTGACTTCTTGAGTTTGTTCACATTGAATTATTAGAACTTGATTTTTATAACTAACAATTATAAAATAATTATTAAAATTTAATTATATTCGAAGTGATGAATCAACTGATCTATATATAAGATTTATCGAGATATATCTTTAATTTATAATTTTAAAGTAATGTTTCACATATAAATGATTTTAATCGAAAAAACTTCATTTCTTTCATTTAATTCATTATTTTCATGTAAATTAAAAAAAAAAAAATTCTCAATGAATTTATTAGTGTGCTGCAGATCCAAGGATATGTATTCCTTTGTTTAGTGAACTTCAAAGCACTTGTTTTTGCCCTTTTTCCAACCAGCAAAGGTTTCAGCTCCTGATTCCTCCAACTTCAAAAATTGCATGTGAACACCATTATATTCCTTTCCACAATATACCCTTTTTTTTTTTTTTTTTTTTGAATGCTATTCAGAGCATTTAAACAGACAATAAAACAGACCATGTGCCATTCACAAGTTGCCATTTCCAGAGGAAAAAAATTATATTTATCAACCATTTCCTTCGTTATTTTTTTATTAATAGAATAGTTAAGCCTATCTAAAGATAGACTGTTAATAAAAAATTGTCTTTTTTAAAAAAATTAGATAAAACGTAATTTTTCAATACAATTGCTAGTTTGCTACGAGCTACAATAAAATAAAATAAATAAAAACTGAGGACCATGCTATACAATACATCCTAATTAGCAATCGTGATAATTACTTTGTATTTAAATCCCTTAAATGGTGGTTTAAGTGGCAGTTTATTGTGGGGAGGGCGGCCACTGTTGCCGGCGGCAAGTGGTGGGTGGGCCCCTCCATGGTGTGGCAACCACCGTTTACGGCTAAAGAAAATTTTGTTTAGTTCCAAGGTCTAAGCTGGTGTGCTTATATTATATTAGTGGGTTGGTGTTGCTTTTCACTTTTTTTTTTATTTTCCTTTCTTCCCTACCTAACAATATGCAGGATTAAAAAGTGATCACTACCCTTTAACCATAATTACTTTTAATTACTAATGGTTAATGGAGGAAAACTGAAAAAGAAGATTCTCCAAAACTTGAGGAGACATTACAATTTACAAGATTCTTGTCCTGATCTTGTGAAGTGATTACACTACTCTTGAATGGAGTTAATGATGACAATTAATTAATGGACCAACCAACACTTGTAAATAGAAAAATAAATGTATAGCTATATTGACTTTGGTTTGATTTAGTAAATTAATAATTGATAAATGAAACTGAAAATTGATATTGGAGCTTATTCAAATTCAAGTGCGATTATCACTTGAATCAGTTCAAGATTCATTGGACCAATTGATGAGTATAATTGCATGCACATTTCTTGAAACTGATGGTTGTAGAGTAACCAGGTGGTAAAGCAATATGTTAGAGATAATTTAAACAAGGAGTATTTGTATTTGTATTTGTATTTGTTTGCTCATAGGTGTTTTGACAAATTAAGTTTGCTTCAATAAATTGATCATGGTGATTAGACATTTGCTTTGATATTTCTAATTTGCATTCCTATCTATTGAAAGTGATTTCATGAATATATTGCTATTTTTGGTACAATGATCTCTTCAATCACAAGATTCCAATTAATTTAGACTGAGCCAGATGAATTTCATAAAAAAAAAAATTTAATATTTAAAACTCGAAATTTCAATAAGACAATTCAAATTTTTTATCACTTAAATCTGCAAATATTAATAATATCTTCCTATTCAAATACAACCTTGGCTTAAAAACATTAAAAGAAAATTTGGCAACAACCAGTGAAGTTGTTGATAGAAATATCACTTTCAGTAGCAACTTTATTTATGCATTTAGAAATACTTTGCACACAATTTTAAAAAAGTTGCTATCTTAGCAACAACATTTTCACAAGTCACAACAAATACTGATGTTGCACGAAAAATATAATTCCTTTAGCAATCATTTTATTTAGGATGAATTACTATTTACCACTGTGTTTTTCTATATTATACTACTTGATTCCTAATATTTAAAATTTATATTATCTCTACCTTCTATTTTTCATAATTATACTATTTACTCATTCTGTTAAATTTTTTGTCATTATTTCCGTTAATTGACATGGCATTATCAAGTAAATACTATTTGCCCCCTCTATTTGAATATATTATACTATTTGCCCCCTCTATTTGAATATATTATACTATTTGTCCCCTCTATATGAATATATTATACTATTTGCCTCCTAATATTTAGAAAATTATATTTTTTATTATTAAACTAATTTTCTTATAATTTAACTAGCGGTGAGCATTCGGTCGGTTCGGTCAATTTTTTGGTCGAACCGAACTAACCGAACCAAAATAATTCAAAACCAAACGGAACCGAACTAAAGTTTGGTTTGGTCGGTTATAAAAATTCGAAAATTATATGCAGAAAACCGAACTGACCGAATCAAACCGAAAAATTTAAAAATATGATTTTTTTTATTTTTATATTAAATTAGTATATATTTTTTAAAAAATATTTAGAAATATAAAAATAAAAAAAAAGTTCGGTTAACCGAAATTTTTATATACGAAACTGAACCAAACCAAATTTCGGTTTGGTTCTAAAAATTCGAAAATCCTAAAAAAATAAACCGAACCGAATAAAGTTGGTTCGGTTTTCGGTTCGGTCAGTTCGAAACCCATGCTCACCCCTAAATTTAACTAGAAAATGATAGTTATATCATTTAAATAAAAAATATAAAATACCTAATTTTAATTTTATATAATTAAATTTTAATTAAATACCAATTATTTAGTATTAGTTTTAAAATATCTTTACTTAAATATTAACTTAAAATATTTATGTTGCATTAAAAAATTTAATCAAACCAATTCTCTTTTTGATTTTAAAATCTAATTCTTTATTTGAATTATTAGTTTCAATTGTTTTGTATATGAATCAAACTATTTAAAATTATATTATTCATAAATACAATTTATATACTCAATAATCTAAACTAACTATTCAAATAAAAATCAAAATTTAAAGTTAAAAAAAGAATTTACTTGGTTAATTTTTAATGCAATATGAATATTTTAAATTAGTATTTAAGTAAAAATATTTTAAGATTCGAAATAATTAATTGTTATTTGCTTAAAATTTTAATTAGATTAAAGTTCAAATTATCAGCTATTCGAAATCAGCTATTTTATATATTTTATTAAAATATTTTTAATAAAATTATTATTTTTATAGTCAATTAATGATAATTTTGACATAAATTCTATTAAACAATTAGTTTAATAATAAAATATATTATGTAAATGTTAAGGGCATATAATATAATATATTCAAATAGAGGGGAAAAATAGTATAATATATTCAAATAGAGGGGGCAAATAACATAATATATTCAAATAGAGGGAGCAAATAGTATTTACTTAATAATTTCATGTCAGTTAATGAAAATAATGACGAAAATTTAGACGAAATGGGTAAATAGTATAATTGTATAAAATAGAAGGGGGAGATAATATAGATTTTAAATCTCAGGGATCATGTACTGTAATATGGCAAACCACATGGGGCAAATAGTAATTCACCCTTTTATTTATATAGGTGTGAAAATTTTATTTTATTGTAATTATTACCTATTATCGAATGACAACTAATATAATTGAAAAGACATTACATATTAAAACAACTTAAAAATATATTTATCCCAGCGATAAAAAAATTATCAAATAGCAAAATAATTAAGATATTACAACTGCTTTTGGAAAATATCATATATTGCAACGTTAAAATTTTATAATCATAATATACCAACTACTTGAAAAATATAGCACATTAATAAAAATTTGTGGTTGTAAATATATATCTTTAAATCATATATATCTTTTCACGATGATAAATTTTTCTGGTAACTTTAACTATTTCAATGCTATTTCTAAAATTAAAATCTTTACTATTATTTTAATAATAATTTTACATATTAATTTTTATTTGTGATCAATAATTATTTAATTGTTTTTTTATTCTAATTCATACTTGTAACTATTTTTTAACAACACATCCTATTTTATTCTACATGTATAATTGGACTCCTGTTGATGTTCAAGCTAGAGATGGCTGTGTCTACTCTGCTAGCTTGCACACTGCCTCTGTTGACAAGGACTACGGTCAGTTTTCTATACTTCAATTTGTAACTATTTTTATTTGTGGGTTGTGTTCTTTTTATCAAAATCTAATGTGGGTTATGATTATTATTATTATTATTTTTTCAGGAATTCGAGCAGCGAAAATTTTCTGTCCATCTTTTGCAACTCTAATATCTGCCAATGCAGCCGTGCCTACAGTTTCAAGCATGCCTTATGTACCAAGCAACTTCCTATATGGTGCCTGCCATTGCTGCTGCTGCTTCTTCCTCTTCTCAGCAAGAAGTTGGAATTAGCCCTTTTGCACCTTGGCCATCGGACTGCTGTTAATGGTGTCACTGGTCTTGAATTTTCACAACTTGCTTCATATATATGTTTAGTTTTTTATGATTCTAATTCAGACTCTGCCTTTTGTTCTGTTTCTTCTAAGCCACATACATGAACAACATTAACATATCTCTTGTAGATCTTCTTTTTCATATTATTATTTCCTGGAGTTGGTATTTAGTTTTTGGATGGTACAAGTATCAGTATATGAAGCGCAAACGAATTACGGAAGATAAGAAGTTGTAATCCCTGATAAACGCACAAGAATTGAATCTCCTGAACGTATGTTGGACCATATCCTTTTGAATCTATCTGGGAAATCTCTGATCCAATTCAAATGCGTCTCAAAACAATGGAAATCTCTTTATCAGCAGCCACAGGTTCAATAGAGGCCACCTCCCATACAATGCCATCAGCCCCAACAAATTTTCTTTTATTATCCAGAAGGAATTGTTTGTTGCATGTGGAGTTTATTATATGAGAAAAAGAGAGAGAGGGACCAAAATTTCGCGGAGATGCCCTGGTAGATTATGACTCACTCGAAAGCATTGTAGCATCAGAACATCAAGAACAAAATCCTGATGAGGTGGCAGACCAAGTATCGCCAAAAAAAAAAATACCTGTTTTTTAATTTCCTGCCATCAGATTGGATGCATTCCAGGTCACATGTTGTCATGATGGTATTTTGTGTTTTACCATGTCCATGTGCAGTTGTTTGTTTCTATCTATGGAACCCTTACACTAATGACAACAGAAGATTACCATTACCTGATCCCAACCCTGAATTCGATCCGATTTGTCCTTCAAATTATGGAAAGCTTTTGGATTTGGATATTACTCATCAATCCTGTGGCTTCCATCATTCTAAGAATAGCTGCAGCATCTATGTAATTACTCTAAGATCAAATTTGTGGAGAAAGTATGGATCTTTGCAAATGGGAATTTGTATTGGTCTGCTGAAAGTACCCAAATGAATAACAAAACTGTGTTAATTCGCTTTGATTTTGTAAAGAAGATGTTTAGTGTTTGGTAAAAACTCTGCAAGTATACAAAATCCACAAGTAGTACTAAAGATATCGTTTCCACATATATTTCAATCTATCCACCTATTAATCTATTTCTAATTATTTAAAACTTTCAAATGTGATAATCAATCTAATTATAATTAACTAAAACTAAAACGAAAATAATAATCCTAATTATAAAATCAATTAACCAAATCTAAAACCACCATTAGGAAATTAATTCACCTTATACTCATTAACTAATTCCCTTTCCTCAATTCAATTATTCATACAAATTCTGAGTTATCTATGTCATAATTACATTTCTCAAGGCTAATTAATCTACTCTATAATCTTTAATCAAGATCATGCAATCCAATTCTCATTGCAATTACAAACCCTAATTAATTAGATTACTAAATTTAATCACAACTCTTGAGGAATCAAATTAATTCAATCTATATCTAGCACTGAACCAATTTCATTTATGTTTATAATTCCATTAAGACAATCATCTCTCAATGCATAATTTTAATTTAAATCATGTCAATGCTGGCCAAACATAAACAAGCATTAAACTCAATAAACATAATTTTGCATGAACAAAGAATTTATTGAAAAGAAAAACTTGACTAATTCATATTCAGATCCTTAATCCCCTAATGAATAGAAACCTAGCCTAACATAATGAAACTAAACTCTAAAGACAAGTAAAAGAAATCCATCACCGATTACAAGAATTAAGAAGAAAAATAAGAAATTCAATCTCTTGAAATCTCAAATCTTCAATCTCCAATCTTAATCCTCAATAATGCCCTAAAGGTCGTCCTTTTTCTATCAAAAGATCCTCTCTTATATGCTCTCTTATTCCTTTTTATATATTCCCTTTGATTCCCATCATATTAGGGTTTAAAGAAGTCAATCTAATCCTGTCTCTTCCACATACATGGCCATTTTGATTATATACACGCCCGTGTCTTTCATCTATTCAGTATTCAGACACCTACACAGCCACGTTCCGAGCCGTGTCTCAAGTATATAAAATTGGCAGCGCAATATACGGCCTGGAATATGGGCGTGTCCCGATCCGTGTTCAGAATATTCAAATCTTCCAGCAGACTATACGGCCTAGCACATGGCCGTGTCTTCAACCGTGTCTTATAGGCTCTTTTGGTCCAGAACACTACACGGGCAGGCACACGGGCGTGTTGTTGCCTGTGTTCATACTATCGTTAAAATTAACTTCAAATGCTCCCAATCTTTGACTAATCCGCATCCAACCTTGATTATTGCCCTATAAACACAAAATAAATATAAATACCCTATCTAAACACAAATTAATATAATTAAACACGAAATTAATACAAATTTTCTACCTAAAACATAACAAAATATACCCTAATCATTTAGCGAAGTGCCAATGCCTCTCAATGTAGATGAAGATCACAGGAATGTTGGAATCCTGAAGCTGAGGCTCTCCAACAAATGTAACCGTTGTTTCGACATTTGGATTATGAAGGGCGAAAGTTGCATCAAGCTCAAGTTTCCATTGAGCATTTACAAGGGACTTGGTTCTATTGACAGTTTGAGGATGGAAATGGGCCTTATCTATGACTCAAAAGCTGGCACTTCTAAGTTATTTCAGGTAGCTAGTAGTTCTAATTGGCGACAAGTTTATGTATATACCAAGAGTATAGTTCCACTCATTCTAAAAATTATTTTCCTCTGTATATATCGATAAAGTTAGATGTCCTTGTAGTGACATCTGCAGCGTATCGTAGGCTCTATGTATTTTTTTTTGTTGCCCTCTTCCGCTATTATATGGCACTAAAAATATGATAATTTTTTATCTTTTAGCAGTCTGTGACTGTCGCGACACCTATCATTACCCTATATATAAATATATATTCACCCAAATTTATTTAGCTATTAAAAATTGCTTGCATATTTCTTATTATTATTATCCCTCTTCTATTATAAAATTTCATAGTTTCCAAAAGCTAGTATTATTAAGCTAATTAAATGAGGTTCTTATGGTCTCAAAAGCGAAGTTAATGGACATAGACACAGATCATGATCACATAACAGGGAATTAATTCATCACCGTAACCTACAAGTTGAGAGCTATGACATGTTTGGACCTCATTATGGGTTACATAATTAAGCAAAATAAAAATGTTTACGCACTATAAAAATGAGCCAAAGAAAGAAAGCTAAAACCAGATGAATTTAAGTGAGCACAACACACTAATAATAGAGGTAATAATCAAAGCGCAAATGCACATGCAACAAAAATCCAATTTTACTACTTAGTACTACTGAGAGTATAAACTTACTACACCTTCTATAGTCCTGCTACCATGGCCAAAAAATAAAAACAACTAGTCCTTTATCCAATAGTTAGAAGGGTGTAAGGGCACATTTTGTTGTGTATATAAATAACTAATGGGAAGTGTGAGTGAATGTAGAGTATGAGTGTAAGTGAGAAGTGTGAAGAAAGAGTCTTGGTGAGGAGAGTTATGTACTGAAAGTTAAGAAGAAAAAGAGGAAAATAATTTCTGCATTTTGTATTTCAACTTCTGGCAAATGTTAAAACTACCTTGTTTTATTTATTTTTTATTTTTTCTCCAATTAAATCCAACAATTTTTTTCCAGATACTAGATCTAAGATTCCTTTTCAAATGTAAATGTATATATGGTCCATTCACATAATAAAGATATATAGTACACTGATATATGTCGTGAGTTACACATCGCGAATCATATCAATTTGTGCAAAATTACACTTTTATTCTTACATATTTTTTATAGTTCATATAATAAATAGAACAAACAAATAATTTTACACGAATTCCAAACTCACAACGATCAGTGACATAAATCATTTTTTATGTATATATTTTATATTCCTTCCTTCCTTAATTTTACTAATTACTGGAACACTTAATTTTTCCCTTCGTGGAGTCTCTCTCTACCATGCCTTAGGTTTTTTCCTAGGGTTAGGGGTAGGGTTTTCTTTTCTGAGTGAATTTTTATTTATTTTTCCTAGTTTTTATTCTATTTTTCTCGAGTTTTTGTCTTTCTTTGATTTTCTCTTCATTAGTATGGCACAGGATCTTGCCAAACTTTTGGAGAATTTATATCTAACTGCTGCTGAAAAGGAGGTGGTTGATTTGAATAGTAATTCACAGTCTTCTGCTAGTTTTGACAGACATGATTATTGTATCGTAGGGAGAGTTATTTCGGGGAAACCTTTTAATTTACGAGCTTTGCTCGGTGCTTTAGAAGGGGCTTGACATAGTTTTAAAGGATTCAAATTGCAGGAGGTTGGGTCCATTATATTTGTGTGTGAGTTTGAATTAAAAAAGGATAGGTTGAAGGCTTTAATTATGTGATGGCCCGTGGTACTATGATCGACAGTTGATTGTTTTGGGTGAATTGAGAAGGGACGAGCAACCTTCAGATGTCTGTTTGAATCTTTGCCCTTTTTGGGTTCGCATATGCAATCTGCCTTTAAATTGTAGGGATCGAGATTCTATTATGAAGATTGGGTTGAAGCTGGGGGTGTTTTAGAGATCAAGATTCTGAGGTGAATTCCTGGGGTCCTTATGTAAGTGTTAGGGTTTTGATTGATGTCGAGCAGCCTCTCAAGCATGGTTTGATGGTAGTTAATAGTACCAGTGATCATGTTTAGGTTTATTTCCGCTATGAAAGATTACAGACTTTTTGTTATTGGTATGGTATAATAGGTCATACAGAAGATGCATGTGCTGAGAAACCTGATGTCGTTGATACTACTGAATGGCTTTATGATCCCCTTATGTGTGCATCTCCTTTTAAAAATAGATACATATTTTATGTAGGAGTCATTCTACTGTACAAATGTTTGCACTGGTACAAATGAAACTATTACCCATTAGATTAATTATCATTTAATTATAACCATTAATATATTTTATAGGTATTGGTACACCAAAATAATCAATAGTTGTAATTAAATTAAAACTAATCTAACGGTTGTAATTTCATTTGTACCGGTGCAAACATTTGCACTATAGCAAAAGCCTTTATGTAGTGGCCACTAATTCATCACGAAAATAATAAGCTGACTGACAAAGGGGGCAAATAATAATACAGTGGCTCACAGGCTCTAATTGAATGTAACTATCGGTAATGGTTCATTGGTCAATAATTTTGATGTTGGGAGTGCTACTCTGTAACATCCGTGTCCTAGAACCGGATTACTGTTTATTAATGGCAATTAAGAATGTTATTAATTCAGTTAAGAAATGATGAGGATTGGAGTTAATTGTCAAGAGTTTGAATAAATGATTTGGAGTTTGATTATTTCGT
>CATIWO010359635.1:0-18275 GCA_949673435.1 Macaranga tanarius | reverse complement strand
AAAAAAAATTAGATTTGAGTTGTATACTAAGTGAGATGTAGTTTTTTTTATATATATTTATTATGAACATGGGAATGAACATGAAGTCTA
The DNA here is from genome assembly GCA_949673435.1 of Macaranga tanarius. NCBI lineage: Eukaryota > Viridiplantae > Streptophyta > Magnoliopsida > Malpighiales > Euphorbiaceae > Macaranga > Macaranga tanarius. The sequence goes on along the minus strand of CATIWO010359635.1, from coordinate 18,185 downwards.
AATTTGACGATATTGGGGGGGATCCTGATAAAATAAACTCTTTAATTTTTTGCAACTATTCTGGATCCTCGATATAAACTTGAGTTTGTAGAGTTTTCTGTGAATAAATGTACAGTGAAATATTGGGAAGCAGATTGTTTACCAACATAAAGGTTGATCTTTCCAATCTTTTTTATGAATATGTGAGTTTGTATGTGCGAGACCCACAACACGTAACCTCAAACTAGTCCAAACACGCGTCAAAATAGAAAGGAAAACATAATCCTTTCATATGACACAAACACATGTCATGCACACTTTACTTAACATACTTCTCATATATACAACAAGTGAAGCAAATAATCAAGAAGTAAGAATTTTTTTTTTAAGTGAGGCACTGGCGCTCGCCAATCACTAGTGATCGCCAGTATCCCAAAGCAACCAGGGAGACTGGCGCTTGCCAGTGACTAGGGACAGCCCTCCCCTACTCTGGCCGAACCCACTGAAAACACACTTGAAACACACAACACTCACAACATGCTTCTTCAATAATAACTCCCACATATATTGCATAAAATGCTCATTCAAATATACCAAGTTTTGCACATCACTTTCATATACACAACTCCATAATTCATACTTATATGTATACACAACATAGTGCATGCTTATCACATACATATATATGCACAAACCACTCTATCAAATAATATACATACATTTAACACAATCACAATATCCGTAAGAACTTCTCAATTCATGTATATATATATAGACATCACAAGACATTATTCCAGTGTCCGTTAAAGAGAACATTGAAGAATTATAGGAATTTGAAAAAGGTTATGCTTCTATTCTTTATTTTCAATTATTTTTTTTAAATTTAGTTTAATTATTAAATCCTTTCTCTTTCTAATTTTCATTCTTTTTTTTTTCTTTTCGTACCTGGACCAAGTGGGCAGTGGCCCTTCACTGCCACAGTTTATTAGCTAATTGATTTTTCACATTGAATTACTGAGTATTAATTTATTTCTTATGTGAATATTGCATGATTCATTGATTCTTGCTTGATGTTTGATCTGATTTTGCTTTGATACCAGTCTGGTTCTAAATTTTTTTCTCATTCACTTACATGTGACCAACCTGATGTGCTTTAAATCATCTTAAGTTGGATATAAGGTGCCTGTGTTGCTGTTGCTCTAAGCTATTTTGAGGTAATAATGAATCTTCCACCCTAGCCTAATAAGACTTAACAAAATGCATGCTTAAATTTCTTTGGTGGCTTTGTCTTTTGTTTAGCTATAAAAAAATGTGGCTGCATTCTTGATGTGATTTAAACTTCTACTATCCTAAGCCTCTTATGAAACTTATGTTGTTTTTTCTTGGCAGCGATGGTGCTTCTACACTAATACGTTCTGATTTCTATTAGAATACTTGCTTAATTTTAATGGGCAGCTATTTACAACATTATTAGTTGTTGCTGCAATAAATTAGGTTGCGTATTTTAACACGATTTGAAAATATAACATCATAAGCCTATTTCCTTATTACTTCTATTATTTTCTTTTATTTAATGCTTCATAATATTGTGATCAGTTTGACAATATGTCTTTTGTTCTTTAATTGATTGTGCAAGTAAATATTATGATTCATTTTAGTTGCTGACTTTTCTACAGTATGATTTTTGGGTATTCTGTAGTACTAGTATTTTTTGCTTCTAATGATGACTTATTTTTTTGGTACTTGAGTGGAATGACTATTGACAAAAACAGAGCCAAGTTGCCTTTTTTTTTTTGGATATGCAGGCAAGGACATTGATTGAAGACTTGAAGTTAGTCTAAACTTCATTCATTTTGTAATTAATCAATTTTTTGAATAGGCCAATTAATTTTTTGTATCTAAAACTAAATATAGGATATCACATATTGATATTACTTATCTTATATTTGTACTTAAAAGGCCTATTTTGTAAAAAGAACAACATGTAAAATATGGGTCAAATCCATAGTTATTAATGAAAAAAAGTTGCATTTTCATTTTTGGTCCAAAATGATATGGCCCAACCCATCCGAACCCAAACCAAATTTCTGAACTGATCCTACCCGAGAAATGTTTTCTTCCGAACTATATGACTCATTTGGTTCGATTTGGCTATCTATCATTAACTTACACAACCCCCGATCAGTTATTAATATTTTCCAACCAAACTGACCGACTCAAACCAATGCACAACCCTACTTTTTGGTGCTCACCCCGACTTCAAATAATTATTTGAAACAATATGTTACTTTAAATTAAATTAAATTATACACTATAATCTTAACCCAAAAAAAAAAAACATTTTTTCATTGAAACATGAAATAATTTATTTAATATTTTATTAAATTTATAATATTATATCATACTTAGTTAACTTCTTTTTTTCTTTTTTTTTTTAAAAAAAAAATTCCTTCAATTTCTTATACTATTATAATATTAAAAATAATAAATACATTAAATTATTTAAATCAAATTAAACTAAAAATTAAAATTCCAATAAAAAATTTTCTGCTAGAAAATTAAATAACATAAAAATATATATTTACTCTTAGGCTCCGTTTGTTTTAAGGGAAATATTTTGTCTCTGAAAAATATTTTTTTATGTTTGGCTAAAATACTAGAAAAATAGTTAAAAAAAAATTTGGTATTTGGTTTGTAATAAATCTTTTTCCTAAATTATACAATATTACATATAAATGATAATATTATATTTGATTTTTTTTCTTTTTCTATATTTCATAGGTATTCAAGTTTTGAAAAATAATTTCCCGTTCTTAGAATAAGAAGTTATTTTTCCATATTTTTAAGTTATTTTCCATTGACTAGCAACTTATTTTCCTTTAAATTAATTTTTTTGGTAGTCCAAACATTAGAAAATAAGGGAAAATATTTTCAAGAAGAATATTTTCAGCAAACAAACGGAACCTTAGTAATTAATTAAATTTATAATATTATACCAGACTTTGTTTACTTCTTATTTTTTAAAAAAAAATTCATTTACTTTTTTCACACTGTTATAGTATAAGAAATAATAGAAATTCAAATTATATTTTAATTAAAGTAAATCAAATAATTACAATTAGATAATAATGAATTGCAGTAATTAGAATTAAACAATAATGAATTGTAGTCGGCTAACAAAATGAATTTACAGCTTAAAATTTTTTAAGTAGACATCCAATTATATAGGTGTTTGCTTTTATTTTTAAGTATTATTCGAGTTAAAAAAAATTAAAAATATAAATTTAAGAGTGCAATAAATTTAAAATAAAAATTTAAAAGTTCAATAAAATATAAAACTTGAAGAATATTAAATGTTACAGTTGGGGATGTTAAACTATGCATTCAGCCAAAAAAGAACATTAGATAAGTAACTTACTCCAAACGACAAATTTTCATTCCTGAATATTGGAAGTACAATACAAATGCAAATACATATACCTTTTTTTTTTCTCTTAAGCAAATATAAAGTTGGAAAATAAGACGATTACAAAAAAATAATAATAAAGGTCTGAATAAATCACATATGAGAGAGAGAGAGAGATACCAATACTGACCAAATGAAAGAATGACCTGCCAACTGCCTATAAAACTACAGAGAGGCAGTGGGAGATTACAAGAAAAAAATGAAAAGGGCAAAACTCACTCTTCAGCCATAATCACAACAAATATGGATATATGCTAACAACAACTAAACTCATTAAAGGCCAAATACTAAAATTGCTACATAGAGCAAACCAAACAAGATGTGCCAAAGAAACCACAACTTTTTGACACAGCATCAAAAATCATGATCAGTGAGGAAGGAAGTGTAAGCTTGGATCATTTGGAAGCAACAATATAATTTCCTTTTGATGGGTTTGATTTGGACTGCGTCTAAAATAAATCAACTTTCTTCTTCTGCATGTCCTGCTTCCATTTTGGCATTTTATAGAATGCTTCTTTTGCCGTCCCAAATATAGTCTGGAATTCCTCCTCTGATAGATAGGCCTGAAAATTGAAACGGAGAGAAACTCTGAGTACCCATTCATGAAAAAAATACAGGTGGAGTGCTAGTATTCAACATTATCACGCACCTCTCTCCTTTTAAAATCAATTCCCGTTACAGGATTGTCAGAATGAGCCTTCAACCGATCATAGCTGAATGTACTTTCAGTGCTTTGATTATCATTGTCATCCTGCTCCGTGTCTTGTTTTGACTCTGAATCATCCCCAACACTTTCAGAAACAGATGCAATCTCCTCTGTTTCCTTGACTTCTGCAGCTTCTTCAGAACTCTCCACTTCTGAATTTTCACTCTTCCCTTCAGCTGCAAGTGCTCAAGTGCATGAGATATTTTGATTTCAGACTCATATGCAAAAACAGAAAGGTACTATAAAAGTAGAAGATATCTCGTGTAGAATATGGTGATACAGAGAGATTTTAAAGCAGATGTGGCTATCACATATAATTAAACATAATCAACGAGTTGGTGCTTTCTTACCAGAAAAATTAGTTTCTGGTGGAGGACTGCGTGAGGGAGAGTTTCCAGGTGTTTTCTTCTTTTCAGCAGTAAGAACTTGTGAGAGAGCAGCGACAGCAGCAGCCCTTTGTGATCCTTGACCTACTGCAGATGGCCTTGGAACAGTTGATTTGGGTCCAGAGGACGAAGAACTAAATGCAGAGTTCAAGGCAGCTAAGGCTGAAGCTCTTTGTGTTGGTCCTTGATTTCCATTGGTCCTATCTTGGCCCTGTAGCACAGAATATAGAACATTCAGCTGGTAAACTATGAGGCCAACATGGCAAATGAAACATCATATACTTTATCATCAAGAATAAAATCTTGATTCTCGAGCACATGGTGTATGAATAAGAGGCAAAAAAGAAAGGAGAAATTACAAAAGCTCTAAACGGAAAACAAAATTTTTTTTTTTAAAAAAAAAAGAAGAAAAGAAAAAACAGAGGCACAAAAGAAAGTCGTTAAGCAATTTAGAATGCAATAGTATAATGGAGTGCATATCCTTTACAAATACCATAAAATAATAATTTCAAATCAGCAAATCATGCATATAGATGATACATGTAAATATGCAGGCACCTATAAATATATTAAGTATTAACACAATAAAAGTGCCTGTTGACTTCATATACAACAATAAAACAAAATCAAAAGAACACAATTACGTTAGCTTCTAAATGAATTATGAAAGGAATTCAATTAGACCTCTCAAGTCTCAGCAGAAATGCGCATAATTTTTTGGAACATGCAACCGATTTCTACAGGATTAGAACAATGCAGAAGGAATACCAACCAATTCAACAAAAATAACAAAAATTAGCTGCTTCTTGCCCCTTAGAAACGAAAGGGAAAAGAAAAGGGCACGCAGAGCAAAAAATAAAGAAAAGAAAATCAGTGCAGGGTGAACACTGCCAAAAAAAAGAGAGAATGTGTGAACAGAAATGCTCATATTGTTGAAACGCAAGCTTGAATTTATCCAAGACAATTGCAAGAATAATTCACTCACTGAAGAGCTTCTCCCAGAAGATGGGTTAAATGCATTATTTAAGGCAGCTAAAGCAGAAGCCCTTTGAGTTGGTCCTCCTTGATTTCCATTAGACTTCTCCTGCATGCCAATGTCATATAAATATCACACACTAGCATTAAAAACACACAGCTGGCACGTATATCTTTCATCATCCTCAGAACCCAACATTACACGTAAGACTTGATATAAATATATTAGAATACAGAAGAATAACAAAGGAACAGCAAAGTCTAACTAACAACTTGGATGGCAAATGCTGTATTAACTTGCATCAATCTAGGTATATCACTATGAAACAAAGTAGCTCATGGAAACAGTTCTGTCTGAGCAACCCATGAAAGAAAGAAGAATGCATAGAAGAGAGAACAAAGTTCACTAATTGAAGTGCACATGTAGGAATCAAATAGGCCCCAAATTTAAACCAAATGGAGAAGGAAAATGAAGAGAGAGAAGAAGCATCAAAGCAGATCATAATCATCTTGTCCCAGAAATAAGAAGACATATGACCTAGTTTTACACTAACCAATTCATATAAGAAAAAAAAAAGCTATGCCAGTCAATGGAAAAGGAAGGCTGCAACAAGAATCAATGGGGAAAAGAACATTATGTCTTAGAAGAGAGTATATTACACAGCGAGACCTAATGATATATAAGCATATGGATATGTGCCATATATGAGTGTATTCTGTACCACCACCCGATTATGCAGCAGAGTTTTTTCTGATACAAACAAATTGGCCATTTACCTCTACAGCATGATGTCCTACACCAAGGAGTAATGCCGCCTTCTTTTGGAATGAATTTCCTGCAACCTGCAGTTGATAAAGGAAATTTATAAATATGCAAAATAAGCTTTTTTTTAATGAAAAAAGTATAAACACATATTTGCGGGGAGGAGGGGGAGCAATAGTTGCCAATAATAGAACACTAGATCTCATGAATAGCTAACTTTTGCATAAACAGAACATATTCCAGTAGTCTTGAATTTAGGCCTGCAACAACAATGTTACTATCTATGCTCCAAAACCACAAGTTTTCACTTTCTTTTTCCAAAATTTTAGATGATATTTTGAAGGAACAATCAAAAACCTTATGTGATCTTACTGCAGGAATGCAACTGATAATAAATTTTCAAATTGAAGTCAGATGACTAGAACTTGTGATCAACCACAGGTTAGTGACCTAGTTTAAGATTTATAAAATCCAATAACTTTATCCGTAAATACATTTGCCATGGCATTCTAGACTGCAGATGCTTAACAGTTTTGTTTCCATTAGCTTCTTAGTTCTTATGCAATCAATAATCTGAAAATTTCAATTTCACCTTATCTGGAGGCTCTTTATGCCTCAAGATCTCAGGTCATGCATTTGCACTTGTTCACCCCAGAAATTCTTTGTTTGATAAGACTTGTCAAAAAGCTAACTATAGAGTTAAATTCTCAAAAATCATTAATTATATAAGCACATCATAAACTACATAGGCAACTAAATTCCTCAACATTTTCTTCACAAACATCAAAGTTCCATTTTGTTATAGTCCATTTTCAACACTGCCAAAATTTCCAAAAGATTTCTAGCAGTCACAATTTCTCATCAAGATAGTGATAGAGAATTATGTGATAATAATTTATATACTTCAGAAAAGATGGATAATGTTGAAGCATAACCTACCATGGCTTTTATGGGATCCCATGAAAAGTATGTTGTGAAAAATGATGGTTCATTTCCCTCGGTAACTTTGTATAAAGGCACATTTGGGGCCAAACCATCAAGAGAAGCAGCCATTTCTATATATTTCTGAAAGAAGAAACACAATGAGTTGAAATAACATTACAATACAAGATATCTGCTTAGCTCACAAGTCAGCTTCAATCCCAATCTAGTAGGAAGCAGCTGTATATTGACCCATATTCTTATTCTGCTGAGTTTACGGCTACACTGCAGTTTCCCAAAAGTACATTGAAAAAAAAAAGGCACATCTTTTTGAGGATTACCTGGCCAATTTCAAAGGCACTTTGCTTTTCTTTGGGATCTACACATTGACCAACCCAAACAAACACTTCAGCATGTGTATCAAGTATCAAAATATCCTCAGTCAACAGGTCATCTTGAGAAAAGTTGTGAACTTCTTCAACCTGCCAGATTGAAAAGTAAAATCTACTAAGTAACTGTAAAGAAAGAGTTTTCAAGTACATTTAGAAGTCCAGAACTCACCTGAAATTTTCCTGGGAGATCCACACAGCAGCAAAATGATAATAACAAAGGCAGTTAGAATGTTATTTCAACTACTTAAAAATCTTTTTAATGTATTATTTCAAGCAAATCAAAATTAGTTGGAAGATTTGCAGAACTTAAGAACTAGAAAGGCCACCTTTATTGAATGAGAAAGTGAACAAGTGGGGATCTCTGGCCGTTTCTGAAGGAGTTTTTTTGCTGGTGTAACTTTGTTTGCCTCCAAGTGCAAACCAAAAAGCAGAGCTTTCAGTTCCTTCTTTAGCATGTTTCAAAGTAGCTCCTAGCTGAATTATTAAGGGAAATGAAAAGTCACACCAAACAATGGAACACATCACAACAGAAGAAACTTCTATTTGAGTTCCAAGATGTAGATTAAAAATCTAAAAAATGTATGTATGAAATTTCCAAGTGAAGTCAAATGGAACCATACATGTGGTCATTCCTCAACCAATGTTTCAAAGAAAAAAATCAAATGATGCTACTAAGTGAATTGCAATTACTGGCTAATTTCTGAACAAAAAATAGAGAACATGGATTAGTAAAAAAAAAAAGGATTTTATTGGCAAATTTACAAGTCTCACCCTGACTAACTTGAAATAACGTAAAGGGAAGCGGTATATAAATGAGAAAAAAGAATATATGGACACAAATTTCAATGATATATGCATGACTTTTGACATTATATTCCCATTCTTCTTAAAAACCAACATAGTGAAAACCTGCTTGATTCCACTAACTAATTGTAATAGAAATCTATTTTAAATTCTAATGTTACTGTAAATTACTTGATCACGACAAGGCAATCACAGAATCTCCAAAGACAAAACAAAAGCTTCAAGAAAAACTCAAACAATACAATTTTAATAACAAGAAAACCTTCAAAAATTCAGCAATTTTCGCAGATAACTGCTGCTGCTCAAAGGAACTTTGATTCCCATGCCATGTGAACATTGAGGAACCAGATTGCAGAAGGAAACATTCGGCAGAGTTCAATGATGTTGCCACCTGAAAAGAATAATGGATACATGCAAAATTAGAGTTATTACAAATAAGCAAATGATCGTTTGATATCATATGAATGCAGAAGGCAACAAACCAGAAAAGAACGGGAAAAAAATAGAAAAGGGAGTTCATAATATAGGCATCAAACTGAAAAAGGCAAATAGCCTTTATCAGGGCCCAACTTTGACTTTTCATATTAGATTCAAACAAACCCTTATTTACAAATCCTTATGCAAACTTCAAAGGCTCAATATTTACCTAATCCATTTGGATGGGCCTGCTTAATTTAAGGGTTAAAAACTGTTTTAAGTTGGGGTGAGTTATGAATGAAACTGAAAACTAAGACAGAAACAAGTTTTCTCCAATTCTTCAACTCACAGGAATTTCAGGAATTTAATTTATGTATAGAACATCGTCAATTTTTTTAAATATCCTTGCGTACTTTTTCTTTGAATCCATTTTTCTTTCATTTCATTGCTTTAATAAATCCCAAATCTTAAACCAGAACCAACGCCCTTCACCTCTTTGTCAGCAAGCTGCTTTCACTATTTTCCTTCTTACATCAAATCTCAAGGATCCCTTATCCTTTATTTTGCCATAGCAGGGCAGGTTCTAAATTGCCATAGTTCCCATGGATACACACATATTGAAGAACTGATTTGGTAAAAGAAGAGATGAATAGTTAATTAAAAAGGGCATCAGCTAAAGGAATATAATTATGTATGCAAGCACATTTATATAGACAGGCTAAAGATGAAGCAAAAACCAAAAGAACAGCCAAATCCCAAGGCTCACAGCAGCATCTCTAGAACAAAAAAATGATAGGAAGTGAAACAAATGAGCATACAAAAATTTGTAAACACTCTAGAATTATCATCTTAAGCTGGCATAATAAAAGCTCTGATCACTCACTCGCCAAATGAGCAACACAGTAGCAACGGATGACTTAACTATATTACATTCTTCGTGGCAACAGAAGTTGCTCAAGTTTGAAAATGCAAGAGCTAGAGACTACTAGGGTTGAATGCAAGCTATACTTGCATTTAACTCTGTGATGACACCTAATGCCAGTGACCCTCTTCCAATCAAATAGTGATATAGGATTCATCAAGGTTCACTTATAAATTTGCAGGCAAAGTTTGAGAAATCTAATAAATGGTAAGAGGTCAGGATTACATTTGAATCCTTTCAAAGTGCATTTCTTCTCCCTTTTCCTATACAAAAAACCGAAGTTCTAGTTATCAACAAGGAGAAAGGTCAATTAAAACACAACATATTCACTGAAGAAAAAAGAATCAGGAAATAAAAACAAACATTGCATCAGCTGACCGCTAAAGAAAATTATAAAAGAAAAGTATGTTCTCAGGAGACTTTAATAAAATGGGATAGCAGAAAAGAAGAGGAAGCTTCATGATTTATACCGCATCAACTTGTACTGCCTTATTGTTATGAACTGAAGTTCCAGATATCCGAAACAGTGCAACACAATCTGCTGTATAAGTTTCATCTGTCAATCCTTTCTCTTCTACGAATTTCTTGTACCCAGAGCTCACACCACCCTGAAGACATGATCAATCAAATGGTATGGTTAGCTACAGCACCCCAACATCACACAAAACATTTCATGATAGTTTTTATGACTTAAAAATTAGAGTTTTAATATCAGATTTTGCACAAGAATTTGTAGGCATACCTTGAGGACAACCATTGGCTGAAAAAGTGCAATGAACTGCGGTGGCTCCTTACCTTGAAAAATTTGACCCTGCAAGAAGCACCCATTACATGCCAATAATATAAGTAACATCTACAATTTGTCTCTAGATAATATCAATAAATCATACCTGAACTGGTCTTCCCTTTAGTGAGTTCGACATTGTATTGGCCAACCGAACAGCCGTCTTCTGGTCCCCCTGATTCGGATGATTATGAAAACAAAAATTAGTATGAGAAAAACATACCATTAATTTAGAAGAAGATCTCAAGATATCAAAGAACAACAAAAGCATCAACTCAAAAAAACATGATTAGATATATTAAAATCCTTTTAAAGAACAGTGTATAAATGCATATTACTGTATCACCCTAATTCAGCAACTTATTCATTACTACATGTATGTGATGAAAATTAAAGTGCATGAAAGATATATTTGTGTGCAACTACTAAGTCTAGGATTTATCAGACACATAAATCACATGAAGAAGCTGCAGAATAAAATCTTAAAGTCTACATTCATGACTAGCTAAGAAACAAAGAACATTACAAATCATGAGAATCATAGGATCCCAAACTTCAATTACTTTGTTTAGCAAATACCAAACAGATGTGTCAATTTTGTTCACCCATGAAGTAGATGAGTCAATTTTGGAGACCCATGAAGTTCACAAAGCAAGAAACTGACCACCCAAAGGACGCATAAATGCTCGTCTAATGTAAAAGAAAACCTTTTAGAACAAAATCTTTCAGTCTAGACTCATGACTTGTTACAAAACAAAGAACATTGCACATCTCAAACTTCAAATACATGTAGCAGATACCAAAATAAAAAGAAATGTCCCAGTTTTGTTGCCTCATAACCAAAACAAAGTATGCATGCTTAATCAAATTTAGAACAGCAAATGACATTTCAGGACTGCTGGCCTAGGCATAATGAGGTGTATTGCCCATTGCCCAGCACGAGGGAATACCAAAAGCCTCAGGTAGCAAGGAAAGAAAGTAGATCAATGAGGCACCAATGTCTACCAGATTTAATAAGAAAATAATGGAAGAATATGAAAAAAAAAAAAAAAAAAGAAAGAAGAAGGACCATTTTCCTGACACAATAATGGTGCACTCAAATATCCTCTGAACATGACTTACATCCAAATTTAAAAGATAAAACGACAACTGCCAATTGCTTCATTTTTATCACAGGAACATTTGTATGTTGGCCATAAAGAATGATGAATATGTAGGCTGGTTTTAAATGCATAAACATGCTCCCTGTTTTAAATGGATAAGCAGAGTTTGAAACAATAGCAGAAAAATTTACTAGCTCAGTTGCTTCATCCGCCTCTATTTCGTTATTATCATTATACTCTTAGATATTTATATACAACTATCAACATAATTACCTCTACACTATCCTTTCCAAACCAACAGCATAAAAGGAAATCTTCTTTCCTATCACCAGAGTGATAGGTGTAGAGTATGATATAGCAATCTCCGCTGTAAAATTTACCAATATCCTCCATGGGCAATGAAGTCTTTGCACTACCATTGATGCACCATACCTGGAAAGAAAAAGGAAATGTTTAATATTTTGAAGGCTACCAGGATAGCCAGCAGATCAAAAAGAATCCCCGAAGAAACCATAAGAGTGAAATATCAATAAAACCTCCATCTTTCCGCCTCCTTCAAGCAAAGGCGGGACTTCCTCATTAACAGGAGCACTTTTTGACATACCCTTGACACCAACACCTTGTTGCTTCAGCAAAGCTATCATTGAATAAAATACCAAATTTAATAACGTTAATTACAAGTGCTCTAGTTCAATTTAAAGTTCAAGAAGTAACCATTACCTGCTACCTTTCCTCTTCCCTCTTCAGCACCAGGAGCTGCAGAACTAGCTGGCCAAGAATCAAAATTTGATTTGAATGAATGTGTCTCATATCCTTGAATAACCCTGGTAATACGAGTAGATTTTGGCCTATTTTGACTTGTAACAAATTCCTGCAAAAATTATCTAGGAGATGACAATCCATATGTTTGTTAAGACAAAAAAAAAAGGGTAAGAAATTCTACATCTCTACCTCAGCAGCCTGGCTGGCAGTTTTTCTCTCTTCCACTTGAGTTACACGGCCAACCCAAACAAACACCTCAGCACCACAATCTAGTAGGTAGCATTTGTTGTTTTCTAACATGCTTTTGGACAGTTCCCCTTCTACAATCTTCACCTCACCATCCGTGATGCTAGAGGAAGCAGTTATAACAAATTTAGAACCATATGTTGATAAATGCTGGAAGTTATAACAAATTTAGCACAGTAAGTTGATAAATGCAGATGTCATAAAACACTACAAGTTCATACGCATGTTCCTTACAAAGTGATAAATTTAATTCTGTGACAATAAAGGAATTAGTGTTATAACGTCTTAATTGAACATAGTACCCTAAAACATATGGAACTAACAGATCACAGATCCCAAAATCATATAAAACACATTGCAAAGTAGAAATTGTCTGAATGCAAGAATGAGTATATCATCAATTAATAAAGCAAAGAAATTTAAATTAGTAATGCAAATTTTACATGCTGATCCACTACTTATAAGCATACTAAATGAGTAAATATCAACACAATTAAATTTACTGAAAGCCATTCCTTTCTTTATATATTGGGTTAAAACAAATTAAATAATTCATTGTTGCAGCAACACATGACAAAATAAGCATCATAGTTCAATAGTCAACATAAATTTTAGATCTTTCTGAATGTATATGCATGTACAAACAGAACTGCAAGAGAAAAGCATACCTATATAGTTGAGCAGGAGTAGTCTCTAGCACAACATCATCTTCACAGATAACCTTTTTACCAATTGGAGCAAAGCCACCAAAGAGAACCCAGAATTCACCTGAATCTGACTCGGTGTCTAATTTCCCATCATCTGGCACAGTGAAAAACCACAATGCAACCATAAGTAATGGACAAGGAATTTTGGTAAATATAAAAATGAGAACAAATCAATAAAAAATAGCTGGATAAAGCATATAAAATGCTGAAAAGTGCTTAGGCAGGGAGAAAAGGCATCATGATATTGTAAATACATGTTACTTACCAACAATGGCAACATCACATGTCCCCTCGTGATACTTTTCCTTCAAAAACTGAATAACTTCCAAAGCTTTGGCCCTTTCCTGGATATTGGAATTTGCACCATTGAACTGATAGATTTTCTTCTCAGTGTCCAAGATAAACACATCATCATGATTCAATGAAGACCGAGCAAAAGGCACCTAATAAGCCAAATACAAATCATATTATATTATTCCATTTCCATAGTTGATACACTTTAAAGGAAATGTCCATATGGATTGTTATGTCCCTTTTAAAAAGAATATGATACACCATGATACCTGCTTCATTCTAACAACACGCTTGCCCCTGCACACATACAACCGTGTTTCAAATCCTTCTTGCTCAGGTGTTTTGAATCCAGAAGCAATGCCCCCCTCTAATGGTATGATACAAGGTTTGAAGTACGACAAAAATTTGTCAGATTCATGGCCTTGTATTTCTCTGTGTTGAACAGCGCGACCCCCAAGAACAGCATCAAGTTCAACAGTTTTTATGGCAGCTGTTCCAGCTTCATCCTGGAGAAAGTTATGATGTCAAGTTAGATCATACTTCTAGTTGTTAAGTCTAATGTGAAATTATGAATACAATAACTTTAGAATGGATTCAGGCCTCAAAAAAGAAGAAATATGCAGTAAATGCACACCTGAGTTGTATCTTTTCCAATCCAGAAATGTATGTCGTATAAATAAGCACCTCCCTTTCCAGGTGATGTCTGCAAACAAAGGTGATGGATGAGTTCATAATAAAGTAAAAACACAAAGAAATTCACTCCGGGTAATATACAGGGCACCAAAACAAAAATAAAGGACATATTAGACAAAGACTCCTTACAAGCAATACTATTAACCCTACCCTATGAAGTTTTATTCCAAGTTTTCACCATTCACGAGTACGTAAATTACAAATATATATTTGCCACACTAGGGAAGATGAAAAACAGCAGAGGGATAGATAGAGATTTTCACCTGCAATACAATGTAACTATCCCCCATGTAGAATTTTCCATAATCAGATTTTGGCAAGGGAACTGGCTGAAAATTCTCAATTCGCCAAATTTCAGTCCCTCTATATAACGTTAAGTTAAACAGCCTTGCAGAGGAAATTGGAAGCATGCTCAACATTTAACATATAAGAAGACACATGTTCACTATTCTCATATACAATTGGATATGACTTCAAAGAACAAGTGCAACTCACAAAGTTTACAACATCAAAATTTTTGTGTAAAAAATATCTCCTATAAAGGATACGGTCTCTGACCAACTCCCTGAAATGCAGGATCCAAAGCTTTTGTGGAGCTAGACATTGTCTGAAATCCTCCTTATAACTGTTTTGTAGAAGAATCAGAATTGTCAGAATTGATAATATTCAAAACTCCTCTGCTTTCTGTTATCTGCAAAGTGCACAGAGCTTACTGCAAGAGTGAAGTAAAATATGTTCATCAGATATACTGCTACCTTTCAGATTTTAAACATGCATAGAAAACAGAGAGGAAAGTTTTACAGCAATCTCCAAAAAAGAAAAATAATCGAGCAACTATGTATTAGTTGAACATCAAGTTCATATACCGACCAAACCCAAAAAGACCTTTCTCATATGTCAGACTCATTTAAAAATCAGAATATCTAATCCTAAGGACCAGTTAAGTTTTCAATAAGCCATATCTCATGCCATCAGAGAGATCCGTATACTTTGCTAAAGATGGTGTTTGCTTCAAAATTATGGAGAGCAATTTGCTATGGCTTATACCCTATATGTGGCAGGCTAGGTTGATTACGTACTTTCAGGTTAATTGGCTACTTTAAAACAAAATTATCTCTGTCTACCCATCTATCTCTCTGTTTTTACTGTATTTAAATAATGACCAATAAATTGAGTTTCCTGTCATCAAATACAAGAATTAAAAAAAGCACTATAGCAAAATGGACTGCCAGCAAGATTAGAGATGTCGTAAAATCTTGCGCACTACAACATGGTAAGCCTAGCACAATCTCAGCAATTTTGTTCTATTAAGTTATTGCAAATGCACTATCCATCCTACACAGGGTCAAATATAAAATAAACATCAAAGAAAAAGTGTGTACTCTGTTGAACATCTTCTAAGCACCTAAGATTTCTAATCCTTAAAATTATAAAATCTGTAACAGATATCACCATACTTGATTGAAACAAATAACCATTTCCTTCTCCTCTTCTCTAATGTTATGTAAGTAAGCATCTAGCTTTCATTACTAAACTAAATTTTCCTCTAATAGCATTCCGCAAAGCTAGAAATTGCAAAGTGCACATAAAACCTCCCATATCAATGGTTAGATTTTCTCCTCTTTGTATGAGTGAGAATCAGGAACTTAATACTTCCAATCTACACCACCTTATTTTTTTCCTGAGGTACAATTTCTAATTCTTAGCATTCATGAAATCATGAATTATCATTGTTCATTGCTGCTCAGATGATAAACTACTTTAAAATATTTGAGGCATTGCACAGAGGTTTAAATTATAGAAAAACAAAATCTCAGCAAGAACTTTATTTTGTTGAAAGCTCCCAAGTTTAGAGCAGTCAACCGTCCCATACGTCTTACCAGAAAGCCTAATACCAATCCTTCTTGTAGCATGCAGAACATTGCATGTGGAATTTTATGAATGACAGCCATAAACAATCCTTCAAATAGGTCATAAAATCCTATAATTTCAAACCTTCAACATTCCACAGCATCCTTGCCTGGAAGCAATCACAAACACACTGGTTATCCATTCACAAACATAACGAATCAAATATTGTCCCTACAGCTTGTATTCTCGGTATCTCAGGGCAAAAACTATTGCGCATGTTTCAGCAAGTCTACATTTCTTGCTGACCCTGGTCTATTGTGATATTCAATAACTAAACCAAAAGAAGTAGTCCACGGCATAAAACATCACTGTTGGGCTTCAGATGTCAGCAGAAGTATAACCACCTCAGAAGAAACTTTATTTATTTCATTCACGTGTGCTTTTGTCTGCGTACCTTTTCAAATAAGAACTTAGTCAAGCATCAAAATAAAGCCAGCATAAGTGATAGAGGATCTTCAACCAGCATCCTTGCAGCAGAAATGTTCACAATCTCCCTCCTATTACCAAGAGATCCATATTTTATGCATTATCCATGCTGAATAAAAAAAGGCTCCCAAGTTACCAAGATTTTAGGCGAAGTGAAGAAACTTTCATGTGTATTCAATTACAATAGTTGAATGAGGAATTTTGAATTAAGAGGTAGCTCCAAAACCGAGTTATGAAGAACACTCCAAGAAAATTGTGTCCTAAAATCTCTCCCCCGTTCAAACCCTGCAATCGGAACCGTACTCGATCGAACAATGATCTAATCGGTTTTAATCACAAAGGAAACAGCATATGATCTCTAAATAAGGCATTAGAAACACAAATGATTTAATTAAAGAATTAGCTGAGTAAGAATTAAGATCATGAAAAGCTCCAATATCTTTGATTACAGAGAGAGACAGAGCATAACTCCGAATATTAATAGATATGAGAGATCAAAGAGAAACAAACGACATAAAGAAAGAATTGAAAAGAAAAACAAGTCACAGATAGATCAAAGCTGAGATCAATATGAAGAAAAGATGATATAAAATTTTTTAAAAAAAAGCAGAAAAGAGAAGAGATCTAAGAGAATTAAAAACAATAAAGCAGTAAACAACATACCGAGAAAATGAAATCTGCAGGGAAGGAAGGTGAAGGTGAAGGTGAAGGTGAAGGAGAAGACGATGCGTTTAATAAAGAGAGGGAAGAAAGAAAGGAAAAGAAGGAATGAGAAAGAAAGGACGAGGTAACAGATATGAAATGATATACTGAGAAAAGGGTAATAAAGAGGAAAAAAAAAAAAACGAATTATTGGTGTGTGTGTGTGTAACTTTTTGGGTCTTCTTTTTTTCAATGAGATTTGAAGAATTAAAAGGGCACCTACCTCTACCTCTACCTGACCTGGATAATAATATATATAATATATGTATAATGTATTACATTACATTACATGTATGCTATGGTATGCTATGGTAACTGGTGGCAATAGTTTTATTATTATTGTTATGGAGGAGGAGCAGAGAAAATGGATTGGATGTGAGGCAGAGAAAGAGAAGCGATTGGTTGATAAAACTGTTTCAAGAAAGTCGTTATTTATGGCTACAAAGATCCGCTGACGATGCCACCGCCCTTCTTTTTTTTTTTTCTTTTTTTTCATCCCATTTTTATCCTTTTTCTACATTTTTATTTTTGTATCTTTTATCATATTAACCAAATAAATATTTTCTTTCTCATCCTATGTATGCATATACATGTAATGATGATTTGCCGTCTTTTCGCCAAATTTTTTCAATACTTTTGGATTTTTTTATTTTTTTTGAAGCAATTACTTGTTCGTTCGTTAAAAATAAACTATTTCAATTTCATGATATGTATATTTATTGAATGGGTTTAATATGAAACAAAAACTATCTTATCTTTTGATATTTTAACAATTTTTTTGTTTAGAAAATTAAGAAATTTTATTTATGAACGTAAATCAAGCCAA
>CATIWO010359609.1:0-15179 GCA_949673435.1 Macaranga tanarius | reverse complement strand
CAATTTGGGTAAAACACAATATATGCATCACGTGTCTACAACAAAATGTTTTTTATTTTGTAGGAAACTGATTAAAGACTCATGTTTGATACGAAGCATTACATATATTTATAAGAAAAAAAGCTATAAATGCATATGTGAACAGTACTATATATTAAAATTTAATGTTGACTTTTGTAATAGAAGCTGCTGCTTCCCTTCCACATTTGATTTATCGGTTTCATATTTCTGCTAGCAATAAGCCTTCTTTGATTAATCTTAAATTTTGGTCAAACCATACCATACGCGTCTTATTTAATTTTCCTTCCCAATTTTTTATTGTTTCCTTAACATGTTATCATATGTATCAATTTCCAATAATTTTTGCTATTTTGCATAATATTTTTTTTATGGATTGCTGGAGAGAAAGAGTACAATTAATTAGGGAGGTATTTAGTTCACGAAATCAATTAAAATTTAATTTATAGACAAATGATTTTTTTTTTAAAAAAAAAAACCTAGTATTGTTTTATTTGATTAAATATAATGAATCTTTGTAATATACAACAATAATGTATACACAAATTATAAATATTAAGAAAAGTTTGGTATCAAAATTGAAGTGTCTTGTTGGTGGCCAACAACTCAATGTCGGCAATCATGTTATTGGCGAAACCCAAACAAAATTATAACATTTTTGAAAGTATTTTCCATTCGGAGGTGCATTTAGTTGGTTGGTCCTATTTTGAATACAACAGACTTTTAAGTACAAAAAGTACTTTTCTTTTCCCACCACAAATATATATACTATTTTAATTTTTCATATTTCTATTACATCATAAATTATATGACAGAACATGAACATTTAAAAAGAGCGATGATACATAATGTGTCCTGCGATATAGGAGAAAAATATTTTTTAAAAATTACATTTTAACTATTAATTTTACAAAGAAAAATAGTATAAAATTAAAGGGCCGCTAATGAAACAATTTAATGTGGAGACGCGACTTTTCCTTATGCAGCTTACGATATTAATCATTATCCTTAAAAAAAAGTTGAAAAAATATTGATATAATTTTCTTTAGAAAAAATATATAGGTTAATCTAAAAATTAATGATCATATTGAAAATTTTGACTTTACAACATGTAGTTTTAAGCAGGTGGTGTTTGTTCACTAACTTTCAACTTTCAAGCACATGTGAGCTTTCACCGGCTTGTGATCAGAGCTGTAAATATCGTCAATTGACTCATAGCAATGTAAACTTGCTCTAATTTTGTCTACATCTTCTATCTTGAACAATATCCGATCTGTCCATGATGGTACTCTCACCTGATCGCATGTTAAGAATAAATAAAAAATAAATTATATAAGATTTATTTTGCTCTACAATTTTTTATTTTTATTTTTTTGCATGTTAATAATAAAATAGTAAGAAGTAATAATAATTGGAAGGGAAATGATAGGTATCTATGTGAACAGAAAAAGACAAAAAATTTTTTGTTCAATTTACCTTTTTATTCCTAGTAATTATATAATAATTTAAAAATAATAATTTTAATTAATTAATTAATTAAATTGACAAAATCTAAAACCTAAAAAAGAATTGGGTGAACCCGTTGTGTCCTAATTTATAAACTCATATATTATATAATTTATTTATTTATTTATACATTTTTAATTATAAAAAATCACGCCTAGCTTTTTCCTAACTGGAATATTACCTTATAACTTGTATCGTAATTGCTGCTTCCAACATTGTACTTGTAAGTTGGTTTGAATGTTAGTGTCCCCTCGCAATATCCGTCAAAAACCTGTCCCCTTTCTGCTTCTTGTAAGAGCTGATCTTTGCTTGTAAGTAGCTGAAGGAACAATATATTGTATTAATTAAATTATTATAGTCATATAATATATATATATATATAAGGAAACGCATGCACCACATCGATTGAACTCACTCTTTGAAGGTCTTTTTGTATTAACTTTCTAGCTGGATGTGTATCTATTCCTTGTATCCTGTAGTTGAGATCTCCTAACCATACAGTGATTTGAGCAGGTCTCGCATAAGGATTCCAGTTCTTGGAGAACAGGTTGTGTGATATGTGTCTACATTCTGAATTTCGTTCCTCCACATTTCGAGCATGAGCTGCATCCATGCCATATACAAATTAATCAACTGGTAGAGACTGTTTTCGTTTAAGTAATATCTCAAGTTCAAATCATAGCGTATGCTATTAAATTAATTGTTGAGAGTTCAATTATAATTTGAGATAATTACCAGAAAGATGACACGAAATGAAAACCATTCTAATTCCTTTGTAGCTGATGTAGATTGCTACAGCACCTTTTGTTCTCCTAATTAACCCTCCAAAGCCACCAACAGAAAACTTATCCACCTTCAATTCTATGAGCCAGCATTTCAAGGTTAATTCACATTTTTGATATTATTAGATTAAGAAGAGAGCGAGAGAAAAGCTGCTACAAGGTTTTCACTCACCTTTGATAAATAACCCTGAGTTCAATGGCCCAAATACATACAGCTGCAGAGATTGCATAATAACCTTTCCCAGCAGTCTTCAGTTCCAAAAATTTAAATTATAATAAACATTAATGGTCAGCTTAATTAATTGGACAAAGGTTAAGCAATTAATAAACATTAAACAACTAATTATACAGTTGACAATATTTTATCAATGTTCTACAGGTTGAGCACATGCATGATTATGACTATGGATTATTTTGACTTTTTTCTTGGTTCTCACGGATGTAATTAAGTTTCGGATCGAGCAAGAATCAATTAAGAACATTCCAGGAGATAGAAGAGAACAAAAAAAAAAAAGGGAAAATTGTGGTATCTTACATGTGAGTATCCAAAAGAACTGTTTGCAATAATCGTGCAATGTTTTTTCGAGGCACCTCTTGGAAACCTGCAACAAGAAGATCAAACTTCCGATTGCTGCCAACAAGCTCCACTAAATCTTCATAAGATACCTGAAAATATACCATATACCATCAATGATCAGATCCTGAGAATTTGTTTCTTGAGTGTGGAATGCAAGATTTTACCTTTCCATTCATGTTCCAGGTGATTATGCAGATGCAAACGTCAGAATTTCTTGAGAAGTCGCAGGGATGATCTACCTTCACAGTCTTTATTCCTTCATGTCCGGCAACATCTTTACTGACGCTAAAATCCATTTTCTTTTTCAAGAATTTTGATCTTCTATGAAATAATGTATCTCTAATTTATTTAATTAGGCAAACATTATTATTTATGTGAACAAGAACGAAAGAAGAAAAAAGATAACTTGACTACATATATAGTGACACATACCTTGTTCTACCAGCACGAACAGCATTGCAATTTCCCATTTTTTCTGTTGATTCGTTACCCAATATGGAACTCTCTACAAATCTCGTAAGCCCATATGACAAGAACTGAAAATTTGCTGTTTTTCTTTGAGTAGAGAGACAGCTAGCTTGCTCATTTGACTTGGACGTAGAGGAGATGTTAATGTTATATGTATACGGATAGGGAAGATCATGGCTTTTTGGCGGTGGACAAATTATAATGGAAAATTAAAGTCAAAAGATCTATATAGATTTTTCTGCCAAGGATTTGCTTCTCTTATTTGATCATGGTTTTTTTTTTTCAAATTGTTAGGTGGGTTATTATTGACAATACAATCAAACTCAAATCCAACTTGAAAAGGACCATTTATTATAATTGCCGTATCATCATCATCATCCTATATATTTAAACCAAAAGAGCTACCAATCAATTAGCAGTTCAATTGTACATGTAACAACCACAATGCCCGCAGAGGACAAATTCTAACAGCTAGCCTTTGAGAAAATGATGCATGAATCGTTATCTGAGACATTAAAATGTAAAATTAGTTCCACTTCTGAAGCTAAGGAAAATGAAGAACAAGAGATGAATTATATATATAAGAACAAGATACATTTTTAAAGGAATGTTACAAAGCTACAATGTGACTTCAGTCCCATATCCCATCTACCAGCTGTATGTTGTACGTTTTCTAGCAGAAGTGTTTATGCGAACTGTTAAATCCGTACATGTAGAATATATTTTGCAGGATTAACGGGGTTGTTATATATCTGATTCAAATTACTGGGTTATCGCAAGGAAGAACCATATTTTCTACATTAACTTGTGCCATGGGACACCAGAAGAGCCGTTAAAGAGGACAATTCGGCAACGAACATGTTTGCTGCGTTCACAAAAAATTTTAGTCCGCCGAAATATTGGTGACAAACGTACACTTGTTACCAAAAGTTACGAGATTCATCGTCAAAACTTACAGAGCCCGTGTACGAGTTGTTGAAAAAATAAGGAAAAATTACATTAAAAAACCGTAACCTTTTGAGGTATTTGCAAATTAAATTTTATTCAATTTTTTTTGTCAAATTAAACTACAACGTTTAAAAAGTTCTTAAAATTAGACCTCTGTTAGAACTCTTTTAACGGACAGCTGACGTGTCCGTTAGTGGAGTTCATTTTCTGACACGTGAGACCTACAAGTGCTGAGTAGATTTGAGTAATTACATAAAGAACTCAAACTTTTTGTTAAACTTGCAAAATAAATCCTAATAAAATAGTCGAATAATTTTAATAAAAAAATTTAAATTTTATTAATTTATTAGAAATAATTCAATAAAATAAATTATAGAAACGAATGTGAGATTCAATACTTTATTAATAATAAAATATTCTTAAATATTTAAAAATTTCATAAAAATATAAAACATAATTTAACATATATTTTTTAAAAAAATATATGTACTAAAAAAGAAGATACCATTATTGTTAACTAATAAATTATTTTTAAAATTAATTCCACTCCAATTTAATAAAACTAAAACTAAAACAAATTTATAACAAAATAAAAACTTATTTTTATCTTTATATTTTTGTATTTTATTATAAAAAGTTTCTTATTTATGCTTTTATAATAAAAATATGAAAATTTTAAAATATAAAAAATGAAAATTTCAAAAAATATAGTGAGGAAATTTTTATGATAGAATACATAAATATAATAATAAAAAAATTTGTTATAAATTGGTTTTAGTTTTAATTTTATCAAATTGGAGTATAATTAATCTCAAAAATAATTTCTCCACTTTTTAGTACATTTTTTTAAATTTTCATATTTTTTATTATAAAATATATGTTAAGGTATGTTTTATATTTTTATGAAATTTTTAAATTTTTAATAATATTTTAATAATAATAAAGTATTCAATCTCACGCTCATTTCTATTATTTATTTTATTAAAATTATTCTAATAATTTAATAAAATTTTTTAAAAAATTAATTAAAATTATTTAACTATTTTTATTAGGGTTTATTTTGCAAGTATAACAAAAGGTTAGATTTTTTTTGTAATTACTCAAAGACACTCAGCACTTGCAGGCCCCACGTGTCAAAAAATGGACTCCTCTAACTGACACGTCAGCTGTCCGTTAAGAGAATTCTAATTAAGGGCTAATTTTGATAACTTTTGAAATATTGTGGTTTAATCTGACAGAAAAAAATTGAATAGGATTTAATTTGTAAATACCCAAAAGGTTGGGTTTTTTTGTAATTTTTCCAAAAAATAATGACCAAATACGTTACATCACCATACAAGAGATCAAATATTCAAATATTTGTTGCATATGCACAGGTATCTTCAAGCAGAACAATATTCGTCGCAATACTTCAAGCAGAACAATATTCGTCGCCAGTACTTCTAGCGACAAGAGGAATTTCATCGCCAAAATTTTAGCGACAAACCGTCGCCAATTGAGCGACAAGTTAGCAATCGTCACCAATAATAATAATAATAATTAAGATTCGTCGCCAACATTCCAGCCACCAAATTAATATTCGCCGCCAAAAATTCTAGCGACAAATAATTTTGTAGCGATTACAAATTTCGCGGATTCATTTATCAACAAGCTTTTGCCAAATTATGGTAACTTTCAAAAAAGGATATGGTAAATTAGCCACTGTCTAGTTCCTTAGTGTCCCGACTTTCAGCCAAAGGACCCAGGTTCCAATGTATAGCATTGGCTATTTTTCTGGTTTGGAGGACATTGGCGCGTCGATACTGTAGCATCATCCTTTTTATCCATCAATCCTCTTATCAGTTTTTTCTTTTTTAGCTTTCTCGAGCCTTAAATTAAAAATCACATTTCCTCATCTCTACTTCCTTCATCAGGTAAAAACCGCGAATATGTATAGTTTAATTTGATCTTTGTTTACTGCTTTGTTAGATCTGAATTTAAATCCTCTGCCTTAAATTCTCGATATATTTTACCCTATCAAAAAGCTGCAATTTTGAGATAATCTTTAATTGTTTTGGTGAATTAGATTTTGAGATACTGAAGGAATCTTGGGTGGATCTTTGTTTGGATAATTTCAACCAAATGGTGAGTGAGTTAAAGGAATTTGGTGAGTTGCATCCTTTTTCTTGTGGAGTCTCACCTTCTTGTTACTGGGTTTTTATTTTTATTTTTTTAATTACTGTATTTTGAGTTGCTTATGCAATATTTATAATTATATTGTGTAATATGATCAGAAAAGTTGGGATATATTTGTTTAAGTTAAAAAGTTATTTGATTTGCAGCTCTCTCTTACAATTTATTCACTTTACTGGAGCTTCATGTTTATTGCCCGCATCCTCATTCTTACTGGAAAATGTAACTGTAGTTTCTGTCAAGACTGAAGTGGCAATAGCTTTCTGAGTCCACATTTCGGTTATATTTATATAATATTACTTGTAATCAGTAGTCAATTTGTTGCATTCTTTGATTTTTTGTTCTAAGTTAACTAATCAAGGGAGACTCATCAATAACAGGATAGTGTGAACCAGTGTTACATTTGCAACTTTGAAAAGTATCTTTTCTAAATATGTATTCGATGGTTTACTAATATATCTTTTAAGATTCAGTGGCTTTTACTTTGCCGTTAATTGTAATTGTCGTCGTGTGCCTGGGAATATGATTATCCTCCTTGTATTGTCATTTGGTAACTTCTGATGATAGTTCCTTTTGCTAGAGAATGCTGCTTTTCCACTTGATCAGTTAACCAAAATGGATTGAGCTATCATTGTGTGCACAATTTGTGTTTCCCAACCCATGTGTCTGTTACTGTTTTTGACTCTTCTTTCGATGTTGGTTTTATAATCTATGCTTGCATGTCGCATCCGTCACCGTGTCAGTGCTATCATTCTAGTTTTGTTATATTAAAAAAGTTATATTTATTTGCTTATGTTGTTAAATTAATGAAGTGAATAATTTAAGAACTT
This sequence comes from Macaranga tanarius, assembly GCA_949673435.1. Taxonomy (NCBI): domain Eukaryota; kingdom Viridiplantae; phylum Streptophyta; class Magnoliopsida; order Malpighiales; family Euphorbiaceae; genus Macaranga; species Macaranga tanarius. Next base: position 7,878 of record CATIWO010359609.1, on the reverse strand, counting down.
TTGATTGGAATTGAGAATGAAATTTGTGTACTTTGAATGATGAATTATGATACTTTACATTTGTAGTCCTCCACAATGCGCAGACAATAAATGAACTGTGTTCCCTTATCTGTGTATATGGTATCTGATTCTTTTCCCCTTGAATATTTCAGAAGAGAGAACCACCTAAGTTCCCATACTTAGAGACAGAGCTAGACAGAATCAGCAGCTTACCAGGGCATGTTTTAGACCAAATTTTATCACAATTGTCAATTAGAGATGCAGTGAGAACAAGTGCTTTGTCAAGGAAGTGGAGGTACAAATGGGCTAAAATTCCACAACTTGTGTTTGATAATAACTGTGTCTCAACTCCATCTCAAGATCAAACTCTCATTAAGAATAAGCTTGTCAACATAGTGGATCATGTCCTGTTACTTCATAGTGGACCGATACACAAATTCAAACTTTCTCATCGAGATCTTCTAGGTGTTTGTGACATTGATCGATGGATTCTTCATTTGTCAAGAAGTTCTATCAAAGAATTCATACTTGAAATATGGAAGGGGCAGCGCTACAAAGTACCTGCTTCTTTATTCTCTTTTGAGCATTTGATTCATTTGGAGCTGTTTAACTGTCTGCTTAAACCTCCTCCGACATTCAAAGGCTTTAGAAATTTGAAGAGCCTTGACCTCCAGCACATTACCCTGACCCAGAGCGTGTTTGAAAATTTAATACTCAGCTGCCCTCTGCTTGAGAGGTTGACTTTGATGAACTTTGATGGTTTCACTCACCTCAACATCAATGCTCCAAATCTCCAATTTTTTGACATTGGAGGTGTTTATGATGATGTTAGTTTTGAGAACACTTTTCATTTAACTCTAGTTTCCATCGGCCTGTATGTGAATGTCAAAAATGATCGAAATGTGGTTCACGGGAGTTCTAGTAAATTGCTCAGGTTCTTTGCCAATCTTCCTCACATTCGAAGGCTCGAGGTCCAGAGTTACTTTCTAAAGGTGATGATTTTACTGGTGCATTCGTAACACAATTTATACTTTGAAAACATTGAGGTAGTTCATTGGGTTATATGGGGGAATCTGAAATACACACACGTCATCAGATGCATCTTTGTTTTTTTAATACCAACTTATTGCAGTAACATTACTTTGAGTTTTGATCTTTCAATGTTTATTCCAGTTAATTGCTTTCATTTGACTTTCCAGTGATTCAGGTCTTAGTGGGTTCCACATACTATACTACCTCATTGTATTTATTTGTGGTTTAGATTTATACCATGGTTCTGTGTCTTTTGTTTGCTCCAGTATTTGTCTATTGGCAATGTGCCAAGCCGATTGCCAAGACCATGTGTTGATCTGAATTACCTTTCCATACGCATAAATTTCAATGATATGGAGGAGAATTCAGCTGCATTATGCCTTTTAAGAAGCTCCCCTAACGTGCAAGAACTGGAGATGCTGGTAAGCTTCTTTTTACCATTTTACTTACGTACAAAACTTGCAGGTGGACTGACAATTTAGCATCATCCTTTTTTTTCAAACTTCCCCTGAGAATATCTCCCTGATATTGATACTTATTATCTGAACTCTATGGGGAATTAGCAACTTTCTGATATCTTGAACTTCACACAGGCTCGCCCAGAGGAACAGACTCCCTTGGGGGCAGTAACTAAATTCTGGGAAGATGACCATTGGAACAACCTATTTGGCCAACTACGAGTTGTGAAAATTGTTGGCATCAGTGGTATCAAGTGTGAGCTGGATTTCATCAACTTTCTGCTTTCAAACTCTCCGGTACTTGAGAAAATGTCTGTGAAGCCATCCTCGTGTGATGGGGGATTTGAGATGATAAAAGAGTTGTTGCGTTTCCGGAGAGCCTCGGTGCGAGCAGAACTCATTTATCTTGATCCATAACTCATCAGCATGGTCTGGCAGACCCTAAAGAACATGCATATGTAAATAAATGTCAAGACTTGTTATGAGCATATATTATGCATTGTGCTATTTCGAACAAAATTAACCGTTAAGTAGTTTTTAATTGGAAGCACTGTATATAACTAAGGTATGGCCTTACCTATAGCTGAAATCATTTGCTTAGATGCAGAGTACTGTGCAATTGAATTGACAGTCTGCTGCACTGGCAAAGTCATTTTGAATAGCCAACAGTAAATCGGTTGGCATGAGTTTATATTTTTAAGTTTTGAGTTTATATGTGGTAAAGGACATAAGAAAGGTAGTTCAGAGGAAAAGAAACCATAGGATAAGATTAAATGTTATTTTGTTTTTATTTGTTAATATTCAACAACCCTTCTCCCTTCTCTCTGTTTAGAGTCTTAATCTCTGAAATTTTGGTTAACCCCAACATAATCACTGTTGTACTTTTTGCCCAATATGCCTATTGAAAACACGCCTGTACCTACACTGACACACATCAGCTATTTTAAATCTTTACGAACCACACTACCACTCCTTGTCAATATGCCAGAATTGAATCCATCTATGGATTTCTTTTCATCAAACATTCCTCATCCTCAGAATGTACAACTAAGTTGCTCTCTTAAAATTAGTGAGAAAGTCCGCCGGAAGTCACAGCATGAAAAGTGGCAATTTGTTAAATTTATTGAAAATGAAAAATATTGGTCCCGTAAGAACAAATGTTGACCACTTCTCATTACATGATATTTTATCATTAATAACATGATAAACTGTTTTAAAAAAATGATCAGGGTTTCATATGAACTTTTTTAACAAACATGGTACTTTTTAGATGGAATAAGGGCCACACTTGGCCCTTGAAGTTTAGAGTCAAGGTCAAATTGGCCCTTTTGATCCTTTTAAGCCCATTTGACATTGCCTGTCAAAATTATACTATTTTATTTTTTTGAAAATTTCAAAATAATTACTCTGAAAAATTAACCTTCTTAATATGTTATTTAGTTAACAAACTGGTCCCTATTATTAATTATAATGGAGAAGTACTTAATGTTATAATTTGAACTAATTTTAGTTTTTTTGTTATAAATTTTTTTTATGAAAGTCAAAAAGTTAATAATTTATTGTAATAACATACACAAATTTAATGATCCATGAACGATTTTTAGTAGTTTTAATATAGAAAATTTTTATGTTATCTATACATTAGTTTTTTTTAAAAAAAAAATTATACTAGAAACTTAAATTTATTTATACTTTAAAATTAAATAATAATAATATATTACATCAATACTTTAAATTGATCATACTAAAAAAAATTGAGAATTATTTTTTAAGAACAAAAAACCATTGAATTTTGTTACTAGTTGTTAATATTTTAATAAGTACAAAAATTGAAAAGAGTTTAGATATTTTAGTATCCATTCTAAGATCTTTGAATAGCTTTTTATTCTACCTTTGTAAGAACACTCACGATAGTGGCATCAAAATCATAAATTTAAGGTAGAATAGATTGCTAAAACTCTTTGAATATCATTTTGGACTAATTTGTAAAGATAAAAGTTAAAGGGAATGAAATAAATAGAAAATATCTCTGGAATACTTGAGCCGATATACGGTAATAGCGCCACGTACGCCAGCAATGTACACTAAACTTTACCAATTTGATGTCTTTTATGCTATTTAAAGAAAGGGTGATGATAGGTATCTCGGTCTGAGATTGTCTCGGACCGAGAAAATTACCGGTTTGGTCCCCCCATTTTACAGGGGCAGTATAATTGAGGGGTTAAAATGTAATTTTACATGTAAAATTACTATTTTACCCTTAAAAATTTTTTTTCCCCAAGGGCAAATATGTAATTGTCTCTGCCCGAGACACACTGTGCATGTCTCGGGCAGAGACATGCAGCTTTTCCCTTAAAGAAATGGTAATGTTAAATAATCGTGTAGCTAAAATAGTAAACGGTATCCTTATGCGTATTATTATCAAAATGTTTGTAAAATATAGGGGCTTTGGTAATGTTAAATAATTGTGTAGTGAAAACGGTAAACAGTATCATCATGCGTATTATTATCAAAGTGTTTTGAATTAATATATACTTCCTTGTAAAATGTAGGGGTTTCGATAATTAAAAAAAAAAAAAAAGTTTGTCTACCAAAAAAAAAGGGGGAAAAACAAAAAAAGAGTTGACAGTGTCTTATGTTATATTCATACAGGTGCAACAACCTTTCAAACAGAGCATTGGTTAACTAAAGTCTACAACTACACATATAACGACATGGTTAGGCAAGAAATACAGATCTTTCCCTAAGGCAGATGAGATAGCCTTATATTAGTGCGCTTCGATAACCAAGTCCTTTTAGTGTAAGCCCAGTAACTCACGAAATTAATCAATACTGAAGCTAAAGCCATGGCCATAGATACTCCACTTCTCAACAATCAGGCTACCAATGGCAATGGTAATCTTCAAGAAGAGGAGAAGCCAGTCGGCATTATTAAAGAATTTGGTCAAGAGTCAAAGAGGCTATGGAAACTTGCAGGGCCAGCTATCTTTACTTCCATATGCCAGTACTCACTTGGTGCACTCACGCAGACCTTTGCTGGTCTTGTTGGTGAGGTTGATCTTGCTGCTGTCTCTGTGGAGAACTCTGTTATTGCTGGTCTTGCCTTTGGAGTCATGGTCAGTTAATTCTTCTTCTTTTACTTGAGCTGTTTCCTTTTTGTTATTTTTCTTTTTGATCAAGTCAACTAATGGTGTAAATTTAAGAAAAGTGAACAATTGCCTTGTACAGTTAGCGTTACCTACTATGTATAGTTTCTAAAGGCGAAAATACAAATTGGGATTGGGTTATAAAGCTCCTCTAAAAAGTGACAAACCCCTTTTGAACTTGGCTAAAAATGGACAGTTTACAAGCTACTCTAAGAATCTCCTCAATTATTAAGTCTAATAAAGTGTGTTGTGGGTGTATTTTTCCAGCAAGGGAGCACTCAATTAAAACGTTTTCACCTGTTTTTGTTTTTTTTTGTTTTTTTAAAAAAAGAAAATAGAATGGTTTGACTAATTGTAGAGTTTTGCACATGCAGTTAGGGATGGGAAGTGCATTAGAGACACTTTGTGGGCAAGCATATGGTGCAGGGCAGCTCAGAATGTTGGGTGTATACATGCAGAGATCATGGGTCATTTTGTTGACAACTGCCTGCTTATTGGTTCCAGTTTATGTTTGGTCTCCTCCCATTTTAGAGCTCATTGGAGAAACTACTCAGATATCTGAAGCTGCAGGTTAGTTCTTATTATGGGCCCACATCATAAGCATTGCCATTTCAGGACAAGAGAACAAAATTGATTGACTATTTAAGCTCATCTAGGAATATAGAATCAGACTCCTTACTCTTGAATGCTGCATTTCACAGGGAAATTTGCAATATGGATGCTTCCGCAACTGTTCGCTTATGCTTTGAATTTTCCTATACAAAAATTCTTACAATCACAGAGCAAAGTGTATGTAATGGCGTATATATCAGCTGTGGTACTAGTGTTGCATGCAGTTTTTAGCTGGTTGCTAATACTAAAGCTTGGATGGGGCTTAACTGGAGCAGCTATCACTCTCAATTCCTCATGGTGGCTTATAGTTATTGCGCAATTGCTCTACATTTTCATCACCAAGTCCGATGGTGCTTGGAGTGGATTCTCATGGCTTGCATTTGCTGACTTGTGGGGTTTTGTCAAGCTTTCTTTAGCATCTGCCGTTATGTTATGGTAATTTCTTCTTTGATATAATACCTTGAATAGCTGTATCATGTGTAATTCGAAGTGGGGAATGCTAATGTTATTGAGGAAAAATGATTGCAGCTTGGAGTTTTGGTACTTGATGATCCTTGTGGTGATAACAGGTCGTTTGCCTAATCCCCTGATACCAGTTGATGCCATTTCTATCTGGTAAAGATTCATTCCTTCACTACAAATTGGCAATGAATTTCTATAAACTGTTAGCAGTAGCTTTATCATTTCTTTCATTAAATCCATTTCTACATTTTTGCAGCATGAACTTACAAGGATGGGATGCAATGATTGCACTAGGATTTAATGCTGCCATAAGGTGATGTGGTCTTTATTCTTCAATTCAAAGCTGAAAGAACCCACCTGATGCAACTACTTAGTGTTGAGCTTTTAAATGAAATTGGGAGAATCGTGAATAACTTGTTCTTGAATCCTAACAGTGTAAGAGTCTCAAATGAACTTGGAGCTGGTAATTCACGGCGTGCGAAAAATGCAGTGAAAGTTGTTTCGGTGACATCCATTTCAATTGGAGTTATTGCCATGGCATTAGTTTTTGCAACAAAAGACTATTTCCCTTACCTCTTCACTACCAGTGCTGCTGTTGCTAGTGAAACTACCAAACTTGCTATCTTGCTTGCAATCACCGTACTTCTTAACAGCCTTCAGCCTGTCTTATCTGGTAAGCACTCAAGGACTTGAAAAATTCCATCGATTACCAATCTTTTTTTCACCGTGAATAGATGCTTTTCTAGTCTTCTATATGTTAAACTTCTTCTGTTGCTTTTCCTCAATTAAGGTGTTGCTGTTGGAGCTGGATGGCAATCACTTGTAGCATACATCAACATTGGCTGCTACTATATAGTTGGATTACCGGCCGGTATAGTCTTGGGATTCGTATTTAGTTTTGGTGCAACGGTAAGCTTCTTGGAGTTGTTGATTTACTCTGCAATTCCATTTCACCAGTCATTTGTAATGGGGGCCATTTTGATTTATATACACATACATTTGTACCTTGCAGGGTATTTGGTCAGGGATGATTGGAGGAATCTGTTTGCAGACCATAATCTTGATCATAGTCACTTCAATAACTAACTGGAAAAAGGAAGTCAGTACAGCAACTAATATCATACTACTGCTATATCTGCATCTCTCCTTCTTTCATATATTTGTTTTTTCTGTAGTTCATCAGCAATTGTTGATTCTGATACTGAATTTGATTGGATTGGCAGGCTGAAGAAGCCGAGAACCGAGTTAGGAAATGGGGAGGATCAGCTGCGGAGAATTAATCCAAACAAAAACTGCTGCAACAAGTTCATAATGGTGCGACCAGCAATTGTTGCTTTGGTTAAGACAATGACAGAGAACACACATCATGTGCTGAGACAAAGTTAAGAGTCTTCTCAAGCAAGAAAACAAATTAGATTGTAGCTACAGAGTTTTTTTTTTTTTTTAAACATTGGTTAAGACTTAAAACCAATTCAGAATCTTGATGTGGCAAGAAGTGATTTGAGCTACCACCTGGTTTCTGCCTGTCACCTTACACTCAAGTAATGTCTGTAACTTGTTGATTCAGTCAGGGTGACACATCGATTTTGTTGCATTCAGGAATTGTTTTGCTTCTTTTTTTTTTTTGTACCCACTTGAATGCCACTTCTAAAATAAAATGGTTCAAGATCAATTTGCATTTTTCTGAGATAGCCACAGTGATGAAAGATGGAGGACGTTGCCGTCAATCAACAAAATCAAACAGTTGCTTGCGAACCTAAATCGAGAAATTTATCATACTCCAATTTAATTAGGCTTCTCCAAGACAAGTATGCGAGGTAGTCGCCTGACATTTTAATTCTCTCATACGCAATGGTTCAAACTTTGATCAGTCATTTGAATTTTTTACTCAAATCTTTTATTTAATAATTATGTGAATTTATATTAATTGAATTTGTATTAATAAATGTTTAAAATGAATTCATGAAAATACAAGGTGAAAGAATTGTAAATTTCAATATCAAGTCATTTTGTAGTCGGTCTTACTATTATTGTGGGCACCACGGTTTAGCCAACCCGGAAGAGAAAAGCCCAATGATGAAAAATAACAGTTAAAGCCCAATTGTCGAAGAACTGGACTCTAAATACCTTTCAAAATTTCTGATTAATTAAAAGAAGGATTCAGCCTA
>CATIWO010359541.1:0-26763 GCA_949673435.1 Macaranga tanarius | reverse complement strand
AACTTGATTTTGATTTTAATTCCACATTTTAACACTTTAGCAACTCAAGATGATGTGCTGAATGATTTGTTATCTAGTTAATGAAGCTCTCTTTTATTCTCAAAATAAAATCAATTTTTCCTTTTCACGCCTTCTTGCAAGTATAAAACTGATGAAAAATAAATAAATTTCATTAGTAATAAATAATATTAAATACAAATAATAAAGTATAAAATCAAACATACTTATTTCTATAGGAACATATGCGACATAGATAAAGAAATATAATTTTAAAAAAATTGAGAATTATATGATAAATTAAAAAATTTAAAAATAAAATAAATAGATATGTAAATTAAATATTAAAAATCAAAAGTTCAGTAGTTAAACTAATAATTTCATTACTACAATAACAATAAAAGTATGATAATAATAATGCGATATTTCAAATGAGATTTTAACATAATAAAGTATGTAGATTGTGTAACATGATCAACTAAATTTCAATTCCAAACTAACTAGAATCGGTTGTTATACAGATCCTTTTTTAAAAAAAATTTTGTATGATTTCAAATAAAATTTTCGATAAAAATAGAAATTATTAAAATCTACACTTTAAAAGTTATAAAATTAAATAGAAGTGAAAAATAAAATAATCATAAATAATAATAATAAAATTTCATTAGAAAAAGGTCTATTACACTAATAATCATTTTTTATTTTTAATAATTTTAAAATATATATATTTTTCACTTAAAAATTATAAAATTAGACAATAAACTGTAATGTTTTAAAATTATAGGTATTACATGATAATTTTGCCAATTAAATTAATTAATTAATTAATTTAAAAAAAAAAAAAAGCTAGAAGCACTTGCCAGCCATGTTTGGGTACGTATAAAATCTAATTTTCAAGGGAGGGGTATGGGGTGAAATACGGTACAAGTAATAATGTATTTTAGGAATTTTTTTAAAAATTCAAAAATTTTGGAGGTTTTACACCGAATTCTTTTATGCAACATCTTTTGATAAATTTTTATGATTTTTTTTACAAGAGAAATAATGTATAATGATTTTTATGGTAAAAGAAAAAATAATATATATATATATATATATTCATAATTAATATATGAAAAAAGTTTATTACATTGGAAAGTGATAAAATTAATAAAAAAATATTTATAGAATACATATAAAATTTTTATTCAAATTAAAATAGTAATTAATCAATAAATATTTTTACAGGATTTTTTGTGAAATTTTTGATGTAGGAAAAGAGAGTTTTTAAGAAATGTTTTTGAAATCAAATTTTTATTAATGGTACTTTTCCATTTTCGGTTGTAATATAAATTAATATAAGATTTGATAGAATTCTATATAAGATATTAAAATGTAAAAATATTTTACTAAAATTAATTATATGCAAGGTTTTAGGATTTAAAAATTAATATTGAAATTAATACATTGACTTTTTATCATTATTAAGTACTGGTCTCATATTTCTCTTTTAAAAAATTCCTAAAATCGTATTTTTAGTAGGTTAAAATACTTATTTGACAAAATATATATATTAAATTAATTTAAATATTTTTATTTTACGGTGTAGTCTACGATTACTGTGTTTTTTATAAAATAACATTTACTTTGTTAATAATTAATATTGAATTATTTAATATACTCTCATTAATAATAATAATAATATCGTCATCAAAATATAAATTTAGGAGGCATTGGAGTGTCGGCCGGTGCAGCACTATTGGGTAGGCAGCAGCGATGTTTATGGGCAGCCAAAATAAATTTTTTGGTTAATCATAGATTCCGCGGTTATCTGTTTCTACTCCAATCCCAATCCCAAATAGTGTAGATTGTGCTTATTGTTACAGGTTTATTTTCACCAAAGAAAATTTAGCCTGCAAGGCAAACAAGTCTACCTACTTGATTCAGCCACAAACAATTACCCACACACTATGCACTAAGGCAGTTATATTTTCTCAAGTACACAACAATATAAATACAATGATAATTTAAAGCAACACACAAAGTTTACAGGAATCACTCTCAACCTATTATTGATCCACCAAATAACCAGGAATTACAATGGGACTCCTTATACATATTATCCCAAGGCATCACATGCCTATATTTATAAACTGATTATAAGGGGCAGTTATCACATGGCAGTTTTCTACCTTAATCCATAACTATTTAGGCAGTTGACACCCCCAACTGCCAATAGGGACACTGAACATCAATTCCTACAGACATAGTAACTAACTCTGCCATGTAGGCAGTCTACCACCAAGGCATATTTGAATCTCCTAATTTTAGGATGCAGCCATAACTGCTCGTAACCGCCACTAAGTGTCAATCCTGAATCTGCTAGCCTCAAACTGACTTGTCTAAATGCCAATCCTTGCACCCACGAAGTTAGGCTACTTGGCCAACTGCCAATGCCAGCCAATACTCTTGTGCCACACACACAAATAGCTAGCACAAGACTTGAGCATGGCAACCTACATGCTGCCTATAAATTCCCACCATATTGCTTGCACATTTTAACCTAATTTATGCCAACGAGCAATGCCCAAATCCTCAGCCAAGCCTTGCCTAATTTCTAAGGGTCTTACAAACCACCCCCACTAGTTGAACTCAAAATCCTCGTCGAGCTAAGGTAGGCTTCAATCTGCTTTTCAAACTACCACAGGATAGTATCCCTCTCCCATATAGCATCTGATTTAGGCTTCCCTTTCCACTGCACTATGAACTCAGTCCTTCTATTTTTCCTGCTTTACCCGAAGGTCCTATGGTCCAAAATCCTTTACATATCCTCGGCAAATTGTTTCCTAATAACTAGTAGAGCGTGTTTGGACTTTCTCCTTGCAGGATTCATGCTATCTTCAAGGAACCTATATAGGAAACTCATATAAAAAGTTGGGTGGACTTTAAACCTTTCAGGAAACTTCAGCTTGTAGGCCACATTACCCACTTTGCTGACAACCTCGAAGGGGCCATTGTATTTAGGGATCAGTCCTTTATGCACTGAATTACTACTGATTTTCTTCCAAATGAGTTAGTTTCAGCAACACCTTATCCTCAACACTGAATTCAAGTGGTCAATGCTTTTGATCAGTATACTACTTCATTCTTTTGGCTGCCTTTTGAAGACTGTCTTAGGCCTCATCAAGCATTTCCTGCTTGTCTCTAACATACCTGTAGGCTGCTGGACATTTACCATTAGTCCTTTACTTGGAAATCTCAATGGAAGTGTTGGGCTGCTATCCCAACACAAGCTCAAAAGGACTCGCCTTTATTGCAGAGGACTTGTGCAAATTATAATAAAATTGTGCACTATCCAGCAGTTCCAACCAATTTTTTTGACTTACCAATATATAGTACCTCAAGTATTCCTCCAGCAAGTGATTGATCCTTTCGGTCTGACCATCAGTTTATGGGTGATTTACTGTGGAAAACTTCAGGTCTGTCCCCATCATATTAAACAAAGAGGCCTAGAACCTACCAATAAATATTGCATCACGATCACTCACAATGTCACTTGGCAAACCAAAATACTTCACCACATTACAGTAAAATAATTCGGCAGCAACATCTGATGGGCAAGCAAAAGGTACAGCCATAAAAATAGCATATTTCAAGAACCTGTCAACTACAACTATGACAGAAGACAAGCCATTAACTTTAGGAAAGCCACTAATAAAATACATGGAAATAGAAACCCATGGTTTTTCAACAATTGGAAGTGGCTGAAGAAGCCCAACTTCCTTCTTCTTCTCAATTTTATCATGTTGGCTCATAAGATAGGTTTTGACATATGCTTCAATATCATCCTCCATCTTTGGCCAGACATAAGAGTGGGACAAAAAGCCAACATTCTCTTAACTCTAGGGTGACCAGCCCACTGTGGGCCATGCGTTTCTTTAAGCAATTCCCTGTGTAGTCCACCAGAGGCAGGCACGAAGACTCTTCCCCCTTAAAGATGAGGAGATTGTCCTCGATCCAATATCGTCGGGATATCCCCTCTTTTACTTGTTGCACCAATTTAGCATAGGTAATATCAGTAGTAGCAAGGGTTTTAATCCGCTCTAGTATATCTATTTCGACTTTAGTAATAGAGTAAAGAACAATAAACACTTCTTTTCAACTTAAGGCATCAACAACCTGATTATGTCGACTAGGTTTATGCTCCCACACAAAATCATATTCTGCCAGGAACTCTTGTCAATGAACCTGCTTGGGAGACAACTTCTTCTAAGTTTTGAAGAAAGTGTTGCCAATATAGTCTGTCCACACAATGAATTTGGAACCCAGCAAATATACTCGCCAAACCTATAAGCAATACACTACTGCCACCATTTCTTTCTCATGAGCACTGTATCGTTATTCGATTGTGTTAAGTTTATAACTTTTAAATGCCACAAGATGGCCATCTTGTACCAATACTCCACCTACATCTTTGTCTGAAGCATTCATATGCAATTCGAAAGGGATTTTGAAGTCAGGTAGCCTAAGGACTGGTTCCGATGCGATGGTAGCTTTAAGATTATTAAAAGACTCTTGACATGCTTTAGTCCAAACCCACATCTCACATTTCTTCAAAAGGTCTGTCAAGGGAGCGGCCTTCTTGGAATAACCAATAATGAATTTGTGGTAGTAGTTTGCTAAGCCAAGAAAGGACCACAACTCTGGCACTTTCGTTAGGGCCTGCCAATTGACAATGGCGTCTACTTTTCGAGGATCCATTTGCACCTAGTGATTGCTAACCAGATGGCCAAGGAACATGATTTCCTGCTTAACAAAATCATACTTTTCAAGCTTCATATATAGTTAATGGTTGCGCAACCGCTGTAGCACCATCCTCAAGTGGTTCAAGTGCTCCTCCAAGGATTCACCATAAATTACAATGTCATCTAGATACACAATAACAAAATTATCTAGCAGTCATAAAGAATATCATTCATAAGATTACAAAATATAGTAGGGGCATTTGTCAAATTGAAGGGCATGACTAGAAATTCATAGGAATCATAGCGAGTAACACAGGTTATTTTGGCTTCATCACCTTTAGCAATCCGAACCTACCAATAACCTGATCTCAAGTCAAGTTTTGTGAACCAAGTCGTCTTGCATTGCCTGTCCATCAGGTCTTGCACCAACGGGACTAGATACTTTTTCTTGATTGTTACTTTATTCAATATCTGATAGTCCACACACATTCACAGCCTCCCATCTTATTTTTTTAAAACAGCACAAGGGCTCCAAAGAGGGCTTTGGAAGGCTGCATATAGCCAGCATCAAGTAACTCATTCAATTTCTTCTGCAACTCAGCCAACTCTAAAGGAGACATTCTGTAAGGTGAACGTGAAGGAGGACTAGACCCAGGCAGCAACTCAATCTTATGGTCTATAGCCCTTCGTGGTGGCAAAGTTTTAGGTAACTCTGCAGACATCACATCAGCAAACTTCATTAAAACTTCAGCCACTTTATTGGGTACTTCCATGGTCTTATCTTCATTGATTTTAATCAAGGCAGTAAGATATGTTTCTCATCCCTGCTTCAAGCCTTTCTCAACTAACATGCTAGGCATCTCTACTTTTTGCCTCTTCCCCTCTTTGTCAAAAGGATGCACGCATGGAATAAAACAGGGCCTGCTTTCTTGCATCACCATTGCCCCATCTTAGTGTGACATTGGGACCATTTGATTCTTACGCATAAAGTCTATGCCAAGGATCATATCAAAATCATCAAGTCGGATGACCAGCATATAAACTTTTCTAATCCAATCACCTATCATCGCATGTACTTTATAAGCCATTCCCTTAATAGCTTGGGCCTTTGCATTCACAGCCTTTGTGAAACTAGGGTAACTAGACACAACCAACTCATACTAGGGCACAATTTTGGTAGCAATAAAAGTATAGGTTGCCCCCGTGTCAAGTATGGCATTGACCCACCTGCCATTCACATTTATAGCCACATGCATTAACTGAGAATAGGCAAAAACCAAGCCATCAGTAACATTCAAGGCCTCAATATGATTATGGTAGTAACAATAGAACTAATTAATTACAAAGGATTAATAAGGGTAGGCACTTCCCTTTCAGCATCTTGTTACTTCTCTTCCACAATTAAGATATTCAACTTCTCCCTCTTTGGGCAGTCCTTGGCATAATAAGGGTCATTGTATAAGAAGTACCCTTAATTTTTAGAGTTGCCCTTATTTTTGGAAGATTCAGTAGCCTGCTTCTCCTTCCCTTCGTCACCCTCGTCTTGTTTATTGCCATTTTTCTCCAATCCTTATTCTCTTTCCCCTTATTTTTCTTAGAATTCGAAGAAGAGGGATCAGAATTATCTTTATTCATCTAGTAATCCACCAAGGATTTAGCAACTGTAATGGCACGTAGGAGATCTTTGACATTGTGCCTTCGAATCTCCAATTGTGCCCAATGTTGCAGCCCTGAGAGGAAGTTAAACAACTTGTCCTCCTCTGACATATTATGAATTTCAAGCATCAAGTAATTGAATTCCTTTACATATTCCCTTATTGTGCTCGTATGTTTGAGTCATTTCAGGCCATCCTTAGCAACCCATGATGAATTGTTAGGCAGGAATTGATCCTTCATCTCCTTCCTAAGTCTTTCCCATAACTCAATTTTTAACCTGCCAGCACTTTCATCATCAACCAGCCTAGTTTGCTACCATAATTTTGCATCTCGCAATAAATACATACTTATGATTATGACTTTTTCAGTTTCAAGCACAAGGGTAGCCATAAAGTATTATTCCATATCCCATAAGAAATTCTCCAATTCCTTAGCATTCCTCATCCCACCAAAAGACTTTGGTTCAGGGACCTTGAGTTTGGGGCGTCTTTCCCCATTCTCATTGGCAGCATTCACCACCTTGCACAGTACTGCCAATTCTTCACGTAGATTAAAGTGATCGTTGTGAATTTTTGTCAAATCATCAACAACTAATAAGTGAATCTTATCCACAAAAGATTCAAAATCAGCAATCTTGTCCAACAAAGGTTTGTCATCTTCTATCTCTAGGACTGCACCGATCAAAGCCTCAATTTGTGCCACATGTTCTCTGATTTCATTATTTCCCCTAGCCATTGCCAATAGGGCTCTGATACCAATTGTTACAGGTTTATTTTCACTAAAGAATATTCAGCCTACAAGGCAATCAAGTCTGCCTACTTGATTCAGCCGTAAACAATTATCCATGTACTTAGGCAATTATATTTTCCTAAGTACATAGCAATACAAATACAATGATAATTCAAAGCAACACAAAAAGTTTACAGGAATCACTCCCAACCTATTATTGATTCACTAAATAACTATAAATTACAATGGAACTCCTCATACAAATTATCCCAAGGCATCACATGTCTATATATATATAAACTGATTACAACGGGCAGTTATCACATGGCAATTTTCTACATTAATCCATAACTATCTAGGCAGTTGACACCCTCAACTGCCAATAGGGACATTGAACATCAATTCCTACAGATATAGTAACTAACTTTGCCATGTAGGCAGTTTGCCACCAAGGCATATTTGAATCCCCTAATTTTAGGATGCAGCCATAACTGCTCGTAACTACCACCAAGTGTCAATCCTGAATCTACCGGCCTTAAATTGACTTATCTGAATGCCAATCCTTGCACCCACAAATTTAGGTTACTTGGCCAACTGCCAATGCCAACCAATACTCTTGTGCCACACACACAAATAGCTAGCACAAAACTTGAGCATGGCAGCCTGCATGCTGCCTTCAAGTTCCCACCATATTGTTTGCACATTTTTACCTGACTTATGCTAAAGAGCAATGCCCAAATCCTTGGCCAAGCCTTGCCTAATGTCTAAGGGCCTTACACTTATCCATTTAACTAAGCATTGTGGTTGGTCGATACAAATTAAACTACTACAGGTAAATGATTTTTTTAATTGTGAAATTTGTTGTTATTATTAATCTTTCTTTCAAATTTATGAAAATTAAGTTTTAATTTAATTCACAAATTCAAGGATGGAAATATTGAAATGCTTTACATGGATTGAAAAGCTGTGGGAGGAAGTAGCAGTAAACGACATATTCAAGAGGAAGAGGGATATTATTATTACTAATATTCATATTCCTAATAAAATACTGAGTCGGCTCCCAGCAGATGATGTTGTCAAATGCCTCAGCTTCTGTAAATAATGGAAGGCTTTTACCACCACTTGGCTTGTTTCTCAAGAGCCTCTTTAATTATTTGTATGTAATATTTTTCTCAATTATATTTTTGATCATAAAGCTAACAAGAAATACAAAATGATCAAAACACTCTCTCCTTTTATGTACAATATGTGAGAGATTATTCCTCAGCTTGAGTTCAGCTATAATGGCTTCCATATATTCAGAACACTCTCGCCCTTATTCATTTTCTTTATTTGCAACCTTATTACTCATGAAGTAATAGCATTAATAGAACCATTCAAGAAAGGTGTTGTCTGTAGTATCTATTTTCATTTGCCCACTAGAGAATACAGATTGATTTATGCATTTAAAGATGGTGCTAATGCCTAGCATGAATCTGATACTTGGTCAGATCAGCTGCAAGTGGAGAAAGCTATGTACTTTTAATTATGTTTCAGCTCTCAGACTACCTGCTGTGAATGTATTTACTGGATGGCTGAGAGCAACTCAATAATTTGTACACTTCTTTTTCCTCCTCATTGTGCTTTATCTATAATCACAATTAATACCTAAACTGAAAAACTCCAAGTTATGTCTCATCCTAGGAATACATGTGCTCACCCTCCAGATGAACTCTTACAAATGGAAACGAAGTTATTGTTTTATAATTAATATGACTATAAAAAATGCATCAAGATTTAGGTGCTTGAGGACGGTACGGAATGGCTTTGGGTTGAAACCTATAATATCAATCTTGAGTGGTCTTTAATCGCTATTTATATAACATTTATTTACCAGGCAACATAAAGCTCGTAAGCGTCCAACATAGGGAGCAACTACTCTTTTGGATACAATGAAAAAAAAAAAGAGTACTACTATTTCCACATGACTGCTTACACCAAAAGCTTTGCTTACTACTGTAAGCATTTATGATAGAATAATATATGTTTTGTGATACATTTTACTCTTTTTTTTAATCCGAGAATAATAATATATGCAGTATATATATGCATGCACTTACTCATTAAAAACTTACATTTATATTTTATGCAGTTTGTGGTCTAGATGACCAGCTTACTAATGATGTAGACTCAAGTTAAGTGCTTATTTTGTTCTCCCTTCAATGTGATGAGGCAAATTTCATCTCTCACACTCACTTATAGCTATATGCAATTTTTTAGACTTTTTGTTGGTCCCCTACACATCTTTTCATTGCACTCTTCAATTACCCATGATAATCTGGTATTTGTTGTTGTTGAAAGTTTGTTTATTCATATCTTGGAATTTTATTGTTTCAATTCCAATTTTATCAATTAAAACTATAAGGTTGTCAGTTCGAATTTTACTAAAATTCAAGCATTTCACAGAAATATGCTGAAACTAAAATTTTCATTTTTGAGGTACAAAAACTAATTAACAATTAAGAAAATGAGAAAATGAAATGGGTAATGATTGGAGTGAAATGAGACTAATTAATAGATATGGAAGTGAGCATCAGCATATATTTTTGCTATGAAATTTTCCAATAGGAGAAGGGATTCAAGAATTGAATATACCTTTTTAATACAATTCCTTTACTTTTTATGTTAAATTACATTTGTGTTCAAACTAAAATTACATGTCTCCATCAAGTTTATATTTATGGGTAAATAATCACTAGTTCTTTTTATATTAAAAATTAACTTTTTTTAATATTTAAGTTTAATTCTCATAAATAAAGCTCAATATACCAAATGAAATAGTTTATATTTCAAGTGAGGTTTTTCAAAATTTTAAGATTGTAAGCCCATCTTACCCTTCACCTTGCTCAAAAAGTGACGCAGCGAAAAATTCACAAATAAAGATAAATATTATTGACAGTTGAATCGCGCACGATTGCCAGTCAATAATCTTCTACAATCCTGTAATTCAACGATTTCAAGAATATAGGCAATAAAATTCGATACTAAATTTTGGAATTCAAAATTTTATTGTATTCATCAAAAAAATTTCTTAAACTTGAAAAAAGCATTTCAATATAAAACCCTAAAAAAAGGACCAAAAACCCTAAATTCGAAATAATAAAAAACTTTTTAAAAACAGTAAAAAAATATAAAAATATATTTTCGGGCCCAAAATGATGGAATTTAGCAGAAAAATGATGGACATCGTAAGCAAAGCTAGTGAGTTTCGATCATTGGCCCGTTTCCAATCATATTAGACTCTAAAAACACCAAAATCTGCAACTCCAAAGTTAGCCAAATTTACAAAACTGCCACTATTTCAATTTCTCAAACTTTTCCATAAATGCGCATGCTTGCTCGTCAATGCATCCCGCATCACTTTCCTCAAGGTGGACATAATTTATCCTCAAAGTCTCTTCGTTTGAAGAATCACCTGCATAAGGAATCAGATGTTTAATAGTAAAAACATCTCCAATGCGAATGTGACTTAGCAGCTTCAAACGATAGGCATTACGATTGATCTTCTCAATAATCTCCACTGGTCCAATCTTCTTAGCAGACAACTTATTATAGTCACCAGCAGAGTACCTCTCCTTAGTAAGAACAACCCACATATAATCCCCCACTTCAAACTCAACATGTCATCGTCTCTTATCCACAACCTGCTTGTATTTACCTGCAGCTTGCACTAAATTGTCATGGAAAGCTTTATGAATCTCCAGTAGCCCATTCATAAAAGTTTCAGCTTTCCCATAAACTTTAGTTTTAGTTGGAAGAGGTATCAAATCAAGCGGTCCTCTTGGCACAACAGAATACACTACCTCAAATGGACTAAAACCAGTAATACAATTGACAGCATAATTATGAGTGAACTCTGCCTGGTATAATTTCTGATCTTGACCCTTCACATGCTCACCCACTAAATATCTCAACAAATTACCCAAAGATCGATTGACCACTTCGGTATGACCATCAGTTTGTGGATGATAGGCAATACTAAAATTCAATTGGTTATTCACCATCCTCTATAAACTATGCCAAAAATGGCTAAGAAACCTGGTATCCCAATCAGACATAATAGATATGGGCAACCCATGCAGCCTGTATATCTCCCTAAAGAACAACTGAGCAACATGAACAACATCTGTAGTTTTTTTACATGGAATAAAATGCACCATTTTAGAAAACCGATCAACTACAATAAAAATGAAATTATTACCTCACTGTGTGCACAGTAATCCAAGCATAAAATCCACGTTGACATCCACACAACGTTACGAAGGAATGGGCAACGGCATATACAAACCTGCATTAGTAGTCGTCCCCTTAGAAACTTGACACACCCGACACCTTTGCACAAGTTTCTCAACCTCTTTGTGAATGGTAGGTCAAAAGTAAGAAGCCTACACTAAGTGCAAAGTCCTATCTTACCCTACATGCCCTTCGCCATGCAATTCCTAAAGAATCTTCAAACATAAACTGCAATCTGGCACACATAACTGATTTCTCTTAAACAGAAATCCATCATGCAATAGGAAATCTATTTTCTCACCTGCCATTTGTGTCAACAAACATCTACGTCTGCTCAACGCATCAACTACCCTGTTAGTAACGCCAGACTTATGCTTCACAATAAAAGTAAATCTTTCCAGATAAGCAACTCAAGTAGCATGTCTAGTAGAAACTTTATCTTGGCTATGCAAATGCTTTAATGTCTCATAGTCAGTGTATAAGATGAATTCCCGATGAAACAAATAATGATGCCAATGCTTAACAACCTGCACCATAGTATAAAACTCAATATCATAAGTGCTATAGCGCAACTTTGCACCTGATAATTTCTCACTTAAGTATACAACTGGCTTGCTGTTTTGGCTCAAAACTGCCCCAATTCCCACCTTAGAGGCATCCGAATGTAACTTAAAAGGTTGATGAAAATCTGGTAGCACCAGAATTAGAGCTATAGTAAGGCACAATTTAATCAATTCAAATGCCTTTTATGCCTCATCTATCCACTCAAACTTGCCTACTTACTTCATGCAATTAGTAATAGGTGTCATAATACTGCTGAAGTGTGGAATAAAATGCCTATAAAATGAAGCCAACCCATGAAAACTCCTAACATCGGTAATGGTCTTGGGTCTTAGCCAATGTCTCACTGCCTCTACTTTGGACTCATCCACCTGCAACCCCTCACTCGAAACCACAAAACTAAGAAACAACACTCTAGGAGTCAAGAATGCACACTTTTTTATCGTAGCATAGAACATTTCTCTATGAAGTACACTAAGAACATCTCACAATTGATTAAGATGTTCGTCTGGGTTAGCACTGTATATCAAAATATCATCAAAATACTCAACAACATACTTGCCAATAAAGGGTCTTAAAACCTGGTTCATAATACGCATAAAAGTGCTCCAAATGGCATTACAGTCCATTCATACAACCCTCTCTTATCTTAAAAGTTATTTTCCACTCATCTCTAGCTCGAATTCGAATTTGATGATACCCACTCTTCAAATCCAGTGTAGTTAAAATTGTGGCCCCACTAAGCTGGTCAAGCAAATCATCCAACCTGGGAATAGGAAAATGATACCTGATAGTTATTTTATTAATGGCCTGACTATCAATGCACATCTACCATGAGCCATCTTTCTTTGGTGTCAAAAGAGCTCGGACAGCACAAGGACTAAAGCTCTCTTGAATATACCCCTTGGTTAGCAGCTCCTCCACTTGCCTCTTCAACTCCTCATGCTCATTAGGACTCATCCTATAATGTGGTCGATTTGGCAAGGTTGCGCTAGGTTCAAAGTCAATCTAATGTTTGTACACGTATTGGAGGTAACCCATCAGGTAATTCTTTTGGAAATAAATCACTGAATCCCTCCAGGGATGGTAAAACTACTGCAGGAACTGATACCTCCTCATCCAACCTCTTTCTGATTAAGACATACAAAAACTTCAAAATCCTACACTACCCCCTCAAATTGTGCCAAGGTCAACAAACTAACGTGGCCCTTGTTGTCTTCCCTCAACTGCTTAGGCTGCACATGCTCCTTATTGGGTACTAACATAATTTTTACCCCCTCAAACATGAAACTATATGTATTAGCCTTCCTATTATGAATCACCTCCCTATCAAACTGCTAAGGCCACCCTAACAATAGATGGCATGCATCCATAGCCACCACATCATACCAAACATCATCTCTATACTTTGCCCCAATAGAAAAGGAAACCAAGGCATGTTTTGACACTACCACCTCTCCCCCTTATTTCAACCAGGCCAGCTTATATGGCTTAGGATGCTATTCTGTTACAATTCCCAATTTTTGGACTACCACTGCTGAAATTATATTCTCACAACTGCCTGCATTAATCACAAACCTATAGATTTTCCCTTAATAGTACATGTTGATAGGAAAATATTATTTCATAGCCAATCATTATCAACAGCCCTGGGAGTTAGACATGACCTCCTTACAACCAAAGCAGTACCCACATCACCAGTCACAAGCTCCTTTTCAAATGTTCTTGAATCAAAAATTGGATTACCAGTTGCTAAAACATCCTCATCTTCCCTATCACCTTCATTTGTCTCAGCAAACATGACCTTCTTTCCAACTTTCTTGCACTCTGATTGCTTGTGACCAATTTCACCGCACCCAAAGCACTTAATACCACTACTTAAACCAGCCTTATTAAATTTTTTGCCACTAACTGCTCCACCCCCCGTTCTGCTCTCGTTCCCTGTAGTCAATCTGTCACATGCACGGCCAATATTACTACTATTATTATTGCCACTACCTCCTGCATTCCTAAAACTAGAAGGATGCACAAAGCCACTTGGTCGTTGCTTCTCAACCTGCAAAGCATGTTGGTGCACTGTAGAAACAGAGAATGGGTCAAACATGTTGATTGTATCTTTAATTTATTCTCTTAAACCCCCAATATACCGAGCCACTAGTTGATCCTCCGTCTCATGTAATTTATTCTGAGCGATCAGTTGATAAAACTCAATTGTATACTCATCAACTGAATGATTTCCTTACCTCAGATTATGTAACATCTGGTACAATAATCACTGATAATTAAAAGGCAAGAAGGCTGCTTGCATCTTCTTCTTCATCTTTTCCCATGAAGTAATTTTTTATTTTCCCAACCTGACTCTAGTTTGCTTAATATGCTGCCACCAAGCCATCGCCCGATTCTAAAACCTAGTCACTACTAAAGGCACCCGCTTGTTCTCCGACACCCCCTTAAAATCTAGGACTTCCTCTACTGTGGCCAACCAGTCAAGAAATTCTTCCGGCTATAAGCTGCCATGGAATTTAGGAATTTCAGTTCTCATATCTGTTTCCCATCGCCTCCTATCCTCCTCCTCTGCATATGGACGACAACGTTTATGAGGCATGTCACCATAGTCGTCCTCGCTATCACTAGATCCATCATCGTTTCCTCCAATAAAAGGGTTCCTTTACTCATCAGGATTAGGGATCCTCCTTTGATTTGGATTTTTTCTGTTTTCATTGACAAGCAATTCACCCATTATCTCTGTCAGTCTATCCATTAAGTTGTCCATCCTCTGGTCTATCATCTTTTCGATCCTCTGCTCAATGCGACGTATATCATCACGTTCATAAATCTCCTCTACACATTGTTATGGTTGTTGCTGCTGCCATCTCCGAGACATCTTCTCCTAGGAATGAGCACAGCTCTAATACCAAACTGACGCAGCGAAAAATTCAAAAACAAAGATAAATATTATTGACTGTTAAATCGCACACGACTGCCAGTCAATAATCTTCTACAAACCTATAATTCAACTATTTCAGGAATGTAGGCAATAAAATTCGACACTGAAGTTTGAAATTCAAAATTTTATTGTATTCATCAAAAAAACTGGCTTCTTAAACTTGAAATAAGAATTTAAATATGAAACCCTAAACAAAAAGGACCAAAAACCCTAAATTCAGAATAATAAAAAAATTTTAAAAATAGTCAAAATACATAAAAATACATTTTTCGGGCCCTAAATGATGGAATTTGGCCAAAAATGATGGACATGACAAGCATAACTAGTAAGTTTCGATCCTTGACCCATTTCCAATCGAATTAGACTCTAAAAATACCAAAATCCACAACTCCAAAATTAGCTAAAATTACGAAACTGCCACTACTTCAATTTCTCAAACTTTTCCATAAATGCGTATGCTTGCTCGTCAATGCATCCCACATCAAAAAGTATATAAACAAATAAGTTTCAATATTGTTGGTGATTTGAAAATGTGAAAATTTTATGATCCTCCTCAAATACATTATTCTAAAAATTACTTCTTTTTTTACTCAAACTATAGTGTATTTAGAAGAATACTTCCTCTGTTATACTTATACTTAACCAATTAATAAGACATAATATATGAGCTAGTGATTGGATATTACTATTCAATCATACCATGACACTTGATTCTGAGTAATACTCCTTAGATTTGGGTGTTTGTTCCCTAAAGCAAAGGCTATTTTCTTAATTTGATAATAATTGTGGAACAACATGCTGAATGCAATGACAAATTTGGCATTGAAGATGTTAGGGTGAATTATTAAAATCTTCACAAGGTTTACTTAAATGTATAAGTGGACCCCTTCTTTTTAACAAATATATTATGACATTTTAGAATTTTGGTTTCACTACACTAACTCATTTCTTTATAGTTTTATTGTTAGTTCATGGATTAAAACGTAATTTTATAATAAAAAATATTTCTTTTAGTCTGTAAAATTTTATCTTTCCACCATTCATATAATTTTTTAACTTTTATCACCTATGTCATTTTAGGTTATATTAAGTAAAATAGAAGGTAATCCAATTATGACAAGTAATATATTTTTTAATTAATTTAATTTTTTATTAGAGATTAATGTTCTCTTTTTTGGCACTTTATTCCAAGCATAAAATTAATGAAACAAACAATTGTCATTAGCAAAGTAATAAAATACAGCATAATAAAAAATTATAAATTCTAAAATAATAAAAAATTACAAATCATAAACTATAAAAGTATATAATCAAACAGTATTTGTTTTTATAGGAACATATGACATAAATAAAAAAAAAATTGAGAATCACATTATAAATTAAATAAATCTAAATAAATAAATACAATAGGTATGTAAACTAAATATTAAAATTAGCGGTTAAAATAACATTTTCATTACTATAATAACAATAAAAGTAATTGAAGGTTAAGTAGTTTAGTAGCATTAACTCTCTTCAAGGCATTCATAGATTAAAAGTTGGATTCATCTTTTCTCTCCCTGAATTAAAAAAACAACAAAAGTACGATAATAGTAATGAAACATTTCAAATGAGATTTTAATAGGAATAAACCATATTTTCCCCCATGTACTTTCATTTTTTTTGAGATTTACCCCTGCACTTTTATTTCTATACATTGAATCCCTGCACTTTTATTTTCGTTGAAATCAAGTACTTCCGTTAATTGAAGGTTGATGATGTTAAAGTAAAATAACTGATTTAGTCCCTATAATTTTTAAATATGTCTAATAAAATTACATACTTTATTTTTTATTTAATTAATCCTTAATATTTTTAAGTAATTTTTAATTATTTTTATATTTTTTTACGATAAATAATTTTAGTTAATTATTGATATTTATATATTTGGTTAAAAAACTTATAATTTATTTAATTTATACTTGTAACTGAAATATTTATAATTGATATAAAATTTTAAAATTGTTTGACTCTATAATTACTTATTAAAATTTCATATTTAAAAAAAATTATTTTATAAATTAAATTTTTTTTTTGACTAAATCAAATGATACTTCTATTTAAAATGATATTTTTATTAACCATAATTTGACACTATTATATATTTTATTACTTTTTTAAATAAATTTTTTGATCAATTAGTTTTTTCTATTTTCTATTAAAAAAAATTTGCACCTAAAAATGTAATAAATCTTTAAGAAACAACAATTATACTATTGATGTAATTTTTTTTAAATCTAATTTAGTTATTTTGTTAAAAATATATATAATAGAGTGTATTTAAATTTGTTAGCATGAAAAAATCCCATCTTTTAATAATTTTTTATTTAAAATGAAATTATTCATAAAATTTATAAAGTATTACGATATAAAATAGTATCAAATTATTTTAAATGTTAAGTAAAATATTATAAAATTTAGTTTTAACTAATTACAAGTAAAATTAAATGATAAATTATTAAATTTCTAAAAAATATATATATATAATAGTGTCAAATTATGGTTAGTAAAATTTTAAAAAGATTTATTACTTTTTTAGGTGCAAATATTTTTAAAAAAAGATAAAAAAAAAAAAACTCATTGATCAAAAAACTCATTTAAAAATAATAAAATATATAATAGAGTCAAATTATGGTTAATAAAAATATCATTTTAAATAGAAGTATCACTTGATTTAATTAAACAAAAATTTTAATTTATAAAATATATTAGTTTTTAAAATATGAAAATTTAATATGTAATTGTAGAGACAAACAATTTTAAAATTTATATCAATTATAAATATTTTAATTACAAGTATAAATTAATTAAATTATAAGTTTATTAACTAAATATATAAATATTAATAATTAACTAAACTTATTTATCGTAACAAAATATAAAAATAATTAAAAATTACTTAAAAATATTAAGGATTAAGAAAATAAAAAATAAAGTATGTAAATTTTTTAGACATATTTAAAAATTACATGGACTAAATTAGATATTTTATTTTAATACCGTTTGGCTCAAGTTGACGGAAGGACTTAATTCCAACGAAGATAAAAGTGCAGGGACTTAATTTCAACGAAAATAAAAGTGCAAAAATTCAATGTATATAAATAAAAGTGCAAGGGGTAAATCTCTAAAAAAATAAAAGTGTAGGGAGTAAAATATGATTTATTCTTAAAATATAATAGTAGTTCATGAATTTTTATTAACATAATGCTTCTAATTAAATGGCATCTTTGATGCTTAGAAATGAAAGGAGTGGGATGTATTATAAGCTTGCTGATATTCTATCAAAGGGGACAATGGAAGCGTTTGAAGTGGAGGAAGAAAGAAATTTGCAATGAACAACATTGGGGCATGCATGTGGGCTTTAAGAAAAATTTGATGCTGATTGTAAATAATAAGATGTAGTGCGCACATTAGTAGAAAGATTGTAGTTTAACATTCTTTAATAAGTCAAATGTTGAAAACTTGTTATTAATTCATTGAACATAATAAAATTTGTCGTTTGAATTTCTCTTTCTACCATCAATATTTACGCACAAGTATTATATTTATGCATAGGTAATCAGACAACAATATTGTTGTTCAAAAAAAAAGGAAACTAGACAACAATATTGATTAAATTATTGTTACAAATAATACAATTGCTGACAACAAAAAACTTAAAAGTTATTGTCACCAAATTTGTGACATTATCACTAAAGTTTAATTAGTAACAATAAAATTTTATCACTGAATTTAATACAATGTCATTAATTATATTTTATGTTACTTTTTTCTTGATTCTGATTATATTTTTTGTCACTTTTTTTTTTTTTTTTTGTCATTGATTATAGTTTTTGTGTTACTTTTTATTGTCACTAATTATAATTTTTATGAAACCGATTATTTTTTTTTTTGTCATTTTTACTGTTACTTTCTTGTTAATAATTATACTTTTTGTGTCATTTTTTCTTATCACTAATTATAGTCTTGTGTCACTTTTTTTTCATTAATTATAATTTTTGTGTCATTTTTTTTTCATCGCTTATATTTTTGTGTTATTTCAATTGTCACTCATTATATTTTTTATGTCACTTTTTTCTAGTCACGGTTTAAAGAATTGTGTCATTTTTCTTCTCACAAACTATATGACTTTTGTCATTTTTCTTGTCACTAATAATATTTTGTGTTAATTTTTTTTTACTACAACTATATCATTGTCCCAAATAATAAATTAATAACAATATAATTTTGTCACAATATTAAGTATAAATGATGAACTAAATTGCCACTAATATAATATTGGATAAATAGTCTAAATAATATTACAATAAATAATGTCACTATTTATTTTTTTGTAACAACAATTTGATTGTCATGATAAATGACATTGAATTTGTGATAATGTCATATTTTACGTGACAATAGTATAATTTTAAGGGTTATTATATTAATCTACCATAAAATATAATTATTTTCTCCAATCTATAATATTTTGAAAATTGTGGCGAATTGGTATATGAATTTTTTGATTTATTACAAATCTATCCACAATTAAAATAATGTGTGTCCACGTTGATACACCATACATGAGTAAATTATGTGCTGATGTGTAAATCATTAATGGTACATATGTTGCAAATCTATCCTTCACATATATATTCTTTGCAAATATATCATTATTTTTTATTTATTTTAGTTCAATTATAATTGTTATATTAAATTTCATCACAATCACTTGATTTTATTTATTATTTTAATAAGTTGGAATCACAATTAAGTAAAAAATTTTACCATAAATTATAAATTTATTTTTATGAATATTTGGATAAATTTATTTTATAAAAATATGCATATGATCACATAAAAAATTATATAGATCTCTAAATATAATTATAAAACTAGAAAAAATTAAAATAAATTATAAAGCTGATACAATAAAGTATAATTTTTTTATATTATTTTTAATGTGAAAAATTAAAATCGTTGCTATTGTCCTTCAAATATTATAAACAAATTAGTTAAATGATACAATTTTAATTAGTTATTTTTTCTAATCCAAACCAATGTACAATAATTTAAAAATAAAAATAAAAAATAATTTATAATTTGGCAATTGTTATCATTTAATGACAACGTATGAAATTAATGATACATGTCAAACTTATTACCTTAGTCTATAAGACTAAGTATAGAGAAAGTAAGGGTGTCGAACACTCGGGAATTTGAAGTAATTTTGTATTAATCGTGTCATGCCCTCACTACTTTTTAATCCATTAGTAGACATAATTAAGGAATTAATGATAGTAAAGAATCTCTTAACAACAATATTACAAGAAGCAAATACTTGAAACATTATCATAAGAAATCTTTAAAAAACCAGCTTCCAGTAATTTCAACAATAAGAATCAATGAACTTCAAAACTTTTATTTACATTCAAATATATCTCAGTTTCAAAAACAACCACATCCATTACCCATTCGAATATTTCATAAAATCCCTTTTTCTATATATATTTATTTTATGAAATAATAGGGATTCAATAACCATTAGTATTAAATAAGTATGCTATATCAACATCTATATAGCATCACTAACTAACATTTCTCTCATAAAAATCAGAAATTCAACATAAAATAATTCCTTTCTAATTCAAGTAGTATATTAAAAGACAAATCAATAAAGGAAATAATTTAACACTTCACCATACATTCTTGGGTAATATACTTAAATATACTAACAATAAAATCATCATCAATATACACCATCCATTGAATATTATTAACTAGTAGTACTTCATACACATACATATGATCTCAAGCGCAATATCGTTCAATAATATGATATCTCGTAAGTATTTATTCATATTCAATACCCATGATAATATTACTTAAGTGTGATCAGAACTTAAGTCCAAAATGACTCAAAGGTCAATCTAACCTGACATATGTAGCTGACCTCATGCAATAGCTCTAACATATATCTCAGATGTAATCCTACATCTTCGTAATAAATTATGCACCCGGCCCCTGGCAACGGCTGTGCATAGGGGTGGCCACGGGCCGGTTTCGGTCCGGAACCGAACCGGAACCGGCCCGGTCAAACCCAGAACCGGAACCGATCAAACCCGAAACCGGGCTGAACCGGCCCTGAACCGAGGGTGGGACCGGTTCAGGGCCGATTCCACCATTCTGGAACCGTGAACCGGCGGTTCCGGTTCGGAACCGGCCGGTTCAGGTTCCGAACCGGCCGGTTCAGGTTCCGAACCGGCCGGTTCTGTTTCATTTTATGAAAAAAATTAAATTATGTCAAAAATTCAAAAAATGAAAGTTACAAATCTTTATAAAATTCTACATAATTTTCTCTTACTCGTGGTATATTTTGTTTTCTAAAATAATACAACTTTTTTACAGTCCATAAAAACCGAACCGAAAAAACCGGAACCGTGAACCGGAACCGGCCGGTTTAGAACCGGCCCGGAACCGGGGTTAAGCCGGTTTCGGTTCGGTTCCACCTTAGGTCGAACCGTGAACCGGCGGTTCCGAATCGGAACCGGCCGGTTCATGAACCGTGGCCACCCCTAGCTTTGCATACATGTACCCGGCCCTGGCAACGGCTATATATGGTGTATCCGGCCCCTGGCAACGACTATACACTTCCACTAACTAACGCTTATGCAATATCATGTGCATCTGGCCCCAGACATCAATTATACACATATACACACTCACATTATAGTAACATGTGTATCCGGCCACAGGCAACAGCTATACACATTTATTAACTTCAATTATAATTGCGTATATGCTACTTAACTATAATCCTATATGGTATTATGTGTATCCGGCCACTGGCAACAACTATACACATTTTTCAAATATTATTCAAACATGGATTTATCTCTTCATGATATTAGGTGTTCTCGGCCCCCGACATCGAGAATACACCTCTACAACCCTTCCATGTCCCAAATAAGAAATCTCTAATCCTTAGAGTTATATTCCATTAAAACTACATAACTTTCTTTTAGGAATTCTCGAGTATCCTAACATCACTTGGATTTCTTCGTGCCTTTCTTATAAAATATTTGTCACGACCCGAACCCAAGGCACGTGACCAACACTAGGGAATGGGAAAGCTATATGCTTCCAAAACCCGTAGTAAGCCTTAATAGAAATTTTTATAAAATTTCGGCAGAGTTTTTCTTAAAAATAGAGTAAACTCAAATCTGCATAATGCATAAAATACTCCCAAATACACAATAATTACAACTACTCTAATATTACCAAAAAATCACCAACATGAAATACAAATATATATACCAAGTTACATATTACAATACGATGTAGATATCAATTCAGTCATTAGAACAACAATTCCTTTAAACTACTGCGGTGTTCTAGATTAGCTACATTACACATATAAGTGATATTACAATAACCTACATAAAACAGCCGGTGAAGAATGAACCCACCGTAGAGGAAAAAAGCTAACAGAAGACTCCCAAGATCCTGGAAAAATAATTGAGGGGAGTCAGACCTCACTGAGTGAATTAATATAATAAAATGTATGTTGATTTTTGAAATCCTTATTTAAAATCATTAAATCCAATAAAAGTATAAATATTTGAAATTCATAGCTTTAAAATAATTTAGAGTATTTTTCTATAAGATTTCTTTATTAAAAATCCATAAACCTCTTTATATAAAATTCACCATTAAAAATCATATAAACTAAAAATCTTCAGTGGAAATCATGGTAGAACCCTAAACCTCAAATCCACTATTGATGTCCCGAGAGAACAAGCTTAACCGAGTTACATCCTAACTTTGGCCCGAGAGAACAAGCTCCACCGAGCTCTAGCCTGAGAGAACAAGCTCTACCAAGCTCAATCCACATACTGCCCGAGAGAACAAGCTCTACCGAGCCTAACTCACAATACTGCTCGAGAGATCAAGCTCCACCGAGCCCATACATAATATATACAAGATTTTACCAGTACGCACATGGTCCTGATGATACCCATCAGGTAGCATGTTCTACCATTTTCTCCAAAATATTATTTATATCATAAAAATTATAAATAACATAAGATAACATAAACAAAATTTAAATATTCTCTTAAAATCTCAATGACAATAATAAAAATAGCTAAAATCATATTATTTGCTTAACTCATGCATATTAATAAGAATTCCATTAATAATAATTATATAAATTTTCTCAACAAACATTTTATAACATTAACTCACAGGTGGAGCGTGCTGGCCGATGTATCATCGGTTGTCCAAATGCTACAGCTCCTCCTCCGGTATTCTCTATAAATAATAATAATATTTATTTAAAATATGCTTACATATATATATATATATATATATATATATATACAACAATTAAATTCATAAAAATTCCCAAAATTCCAAAAAACTTATTAAAATTAATAAATCATTAGAATTAACTTAAAAACACCTTAAAATAACATTTAAAGCTAAAGGATTTATTCTGATAAGTCAAAACTCTTTAAATGGTAATAGTGTAATTTCCACCAAAACACTTCCGGAATTTTTAATTAAAGATCTGTAAAGAATCAGACCTAGCTTCAGTTATAACAATTAATCCTCATAATTAATACTATTAAATAAAAATAAAATCATAATTTTCTGGGCTGGTCACTATTCCTGGCCGGAATCCGGGTATAACTTGCTGGATTTCTCACCGGAAAATATATTTTACACCATCCAAAAATATCAACACATTTCCAGCAATCCATATAACTCAAATATAGCCTCAAACTCTACCAACATCTACTAAAATAATAGATCGTAGAGGGAAATGAAAATTACCTAAATAAATTCCGATCAATTTAAAACGACAACACCTAGACGTGTGGTTGGTGTCTACAAATTCCTGACGATGATAGGAACTCACTGGAGGTGGTGGTGTTGCCTAACAGTCGCCGAAAGAAGAGATAAGCCACCGGAAGTTAACTACCAAAACTTCAGAGGCTTACTGTTAAAAATCTAGACCTCTCGAAATAAATCCGAGACTACCAACATGAAGAGGATGTTGAGAAGTGTCTATGGTTAAATTTTTGTAATGATCGGAGGTGGTTTGGCCGGTGATCGAAGAGGGAAGAGATTCAGGTGCTATAGTAAAAGGTGTAAAGAAGATTAGGGACTTAAATGAACTTCTGCAGCCGGTCTCTATATAGACAAGAAGACTGACAAATTACCACTCTGATACCTGAATTTTTTATCAAATTACATATCAGTCCTTCCTCTTTAATCCTTACAAAAAGATCCCAATAATTAAATGTCTTAACTCCAAAACCGCATATAATTGTTGGCATTTAAATGAGTTATTGAGCCGCACAACTGATAGCCACAATTTACACTGAAACTCGACATTGGGTTAAAGTGAAGCTAGTTAATTTGCTTTAACCCAGTTTTGGGTATATGCATAATAACATCAATAATAACAAGAAGGTAATAATAATAATATTCTAATAAGAAAATTCAGGTTATTACACCAATTTGAGGAACCTTAAGTTGAATAGATTGTTGCTTGAATTCCTCAAACTTGAAGCTCTAATTCCATTCCTATTGTAGATTCAATAGCAAAAGAGCATCTTAAGACATATTGGCTTCCTTATAAAGAAGTAAAGGCTTTCTCCCTTTTAAAGAGCTATAAATTTACATTAGATTGTAAATTGATTATATATGATTATTAAAGATCCTAGTGAACTTGCCAAATTTTCTAAACTTTTTGGTTTTATAACTTATGTATACTTTCAGTGGCCTTTTAATTTTCCTGGTATAGCTTATCATCGAGCTATTAAGGGGAGTAAATTCATCCTCAATGAGTTCTTAGTGATTGTCAAGAAGAAAAGAATGGAGCTGCTAGAGAAGAAAGATATGTGTGCAGACTTTTTTTTACTCATATGCTCCTTATAGAAAGTATTGAGATTGGAAGGTTCACAAGTAGAAAAGTATCAAATTTTATGATAAGATTGCTTGTTACTAGTCGTAATCCTATTAGTACCAATTTAACATTTGTCGTTATGTATCTTGCGTAACATCCCCATATATATGATAAAGTCTCTGAATGTGAGTTCCTATCTTAGACATAATTTTAGAACAAAATGGTTTGCCATGACTATAGACATGACAATGTCTTGGCTATAAAATGGCACAACTATGCACAATATTGGAAAGAGCTTAAGTGTGACTTTTCTTAGATTCCTTCATTCTTCTTTAAGAAGCTACCGTGTTGCCTATAATTAAACTGAATTCATCTTTTCTAGATTTGGAACCAAATTCAGCTCATTACATATAGAATTAACTTGATAACACATTGAAAAAGAACAATACGCTATTATTTTTATTATTATTATAGACAATTTCACATATAGAATTGTTTTTTATGCTCTTTTTCAAAAGAAATGAAGATTGCTAAGTCCAAAAGTCCAAATGAATTGTTGAACTAGGATGATTTTCAGAAAATAAAATATTCATGGTGTGTTGCTTATGAGACAATGCAACTATTATCACTATCTCGAGGAGCATTTAGGATGTCATAACTAACTTCACTTATGCAAGTTTACCGTACTCAAAGACTGGAAGGTATCACCAATTCAATTTCCTTTTCAAAGGAAATTACGGTGCTTCATAGTTAATATCACTATTTCCTTGCAGGTTCATTGGATAGTACATTCCACCCATAAAAATCTAAATACTTCAATGATCCAGAAAAAGTTTGATCCTTGCAGATTTAAAGATAATGGATTCGCATCATACACTAATATACCTTTTATCTTTGATGTCTCCAGGAAGATTTGGTTGCCAACTTCAAGTGGAAGCAAATGATTCCTGATGAAAAGATCAAATTCGACCCATCTCTCTCAAAAATATGGGCTTGAACATAATTTCACCGATTGGACCTCTAAAATGTTAATACGAACACATCAATTCAAATCAGTCAAGATATGTCAAATCTAACTAAAAACAAATTAGAATAAGCAAACATCTATTTTAGATTATTTATATGATTAATTAATTTGATAAAACAATTAATTACAAAAAAATATTTTAAGTTTTTTTCAAGTTAATAATATATGATTAATTAATTTCATACTATATGATTATATTCACATGGCATCCAACACAATAATATTAAAACGAATACAAAATATATAATAAAAATAAATTGATATCAACATGTAATACAACATATAGTATGTATTTAAATTATAATTCAATATAATCAATTAATTAAAATTTCCATATTAAGATTAATTATTTTTGTTTTCTAATTTTTTAATTAATTATAATTTATAATTTAAAATATTTAAATTTTCGAATAATTTTAGAACTGTATGTTCATTATAAAATAGATTAAACATATAAAACAATTTTATTTAATATCTCTCTTAAGGAGCAAGTGTAAGTAATTTAGCAGTCTACTCTGCTACTCCTCGTTCTCCCTCCTTTCTCTTCCATTTTTCTCTAGCCAAAATTGCTACTGTTCTCCATTCTATGTTTGTGTCGTTTTTACTCTAATCCTAACAAGACTACTGGTTTGGTTGGAGGACGAACATGCTAAAGCTTCAGCAAAGACATCAAAAGATCTTTAGGTTAAGTATTATCTGTAACTTTGGGTGGTTAGAAGGTTAATATGGTTATTTGTTAGTGTTAAACTTTATAATAATCTTTTTTTCTTAGTTATTGATAAATATAAGAATTATCATGTTCCTATAACTACGAATCCAAGTCCTGAAAGGACTCTGACCAACAAGGCTAAAGAGAGACCTAATTGATAAGGAATTAGGACTCTCATAATACTAATCCGAATGGGACTAGGTA
>CATIWO010359530.1:0-11591 GCA_949673435.1 Macaranga tanarius | reverse complement strand
TATGAGAATTATCATGTTCCTATATCCATGAAATCTAAGTCCTAAAAGGACTCTGATCAACAAGATTAAGGAGACCTAATTAGTAAGAAATTAGGACTCTCATGATACAAATCCGAATAGGACTAGGTATGTCCTTCTTATACCTATATATCTTTCATTATTAAATCATATTGAATAGACTTTCTCTAACTTAATACGGATCAGAGATCCTAGGTTCATCTAAGGTTTTCTCTTGTGTTTGTAGGTTTAGAGGAGGTTGACATTCATCATAAATAAAATGCGAGTTTGTTCTTTCCTCTCCTTCCAGTTCATCTAATCCTGCTGCTTGGTCGAAACTTTTCAATTTAAATATCCCACCAAAAATCAAACACTTTATGTGGCATGCTTTGAATGAGGCATTATCTGTTGAGTTAGTGATGAGAAGAAAAATTTTGAATGCTTCCTCTTGTATTCGTTGCGGCAGATTTGAAACTATTAAGCATGTTCTGGTTGATTGTGAATATGCTCATGTTGCTTGGTTCTGTTCGAGTCTGGGGTTTCAGTTTGATTGTAGTGGGGAAGCAACTTTTGCTCATTTGTTCTGGCAGTTATTCTCTTACACTGATAAAAATTTAATAGAACAGATTTTATGGTTTTATGGAGTTTGTGGAGTTCCACAATAAGCGTCTTTTTGAGAATAGGGATGTTCCTCCTCAATTGGTTGCAGCTCCAGCTATCCTATTTTTACAAGATTTTCAGTTTGTCAGGGTCAGATTGTATAGTTCTCAAGTCTCTCGCAATTCTGCTTGGATCCCTCCTGAGACAGGTTCTGTAAAGCTTAATGTTGATGCATCGGTCTGTCATGAATCGAGCACTGTTGGTTTTGGTGTGTACTTCGTGACTCCAATGGTTCAGTGATTCTATCAGCAGGGCATATATTATATGGTATGTGGTCTGTTGATATCGCAGAAGCGTTGGCTGTTGTCTTTGGTTCATCTGTTGCAGCAGATCATGGTATCGTCAAGGTGGCTGTTGAAAGTGATTCCCTTGTGGTTGTTAACATTTTGAATTCTGGGAAATGTTGTCATTCTTCTGTCTCAGTTCCTATTACTGATATAGTTCATGTTAGTAAAAAGTTCCAGTTGGTTAATTTTTCATTTGTTTCTCGTAGCTGTAACAAAGTTGCCCATAGTTTATTCTGTTGGGCAAAAATTTTGCATTCTGAATCTCTTTTAGTTGGCACTGCGCCTGATTGTACTGCTTATTTGGTGCTGGAGGACATTCAGCAAATTCAGTTATGCAAGTTATTTACTTTATGAGATAATAATAATAATAATAATAATAATAATAATAATAATAATAATAAAAACAATCTCAGTCCCAAACACAAACAGGATTTTACTTGCAGCAGCAGCATTCAACTTTACAATAATTGCAGGTCAACGAGAAACTCCAACGATCTGTACTTTGTTGTAATTAATACATGCAAATACATATCGTTTTCAGGGGAAAAAGAACAACAGAATTATCATACAATAATACAATGCAACTACTTACATTATTCCATGAAAGACTGTCATTACAAACTAAAACCATTATATAAGACTGTCATTATATCACAAGGGTACAGATGGATAAAACCATGGTAAGTTCAGTCATTACAGCTTAGTTTTCTCTTGAAAGACTGTGAACCTCTCTATAAAGGTAACATTATTCCAGGACATTAAAAACTTGCACTTCTAGACAGCTCACTGGTATTGACTTGCTAGTTTGCCTTCCTTGACAATGTAATTCTGTAAAGGAAACTCTTCTCCCTTAAAGTATCTCTCAAGCATGTCCTTGACTCCAGCAGCATATCGGAGCTGCATTATTTCCATTCAATTTGAGTTTCAACTTCCAAGAAAGAGAGGGAGCAAATGAACTGAAGAGAAAAAAAACAAGACAAGGACAAAACTCGGAAGACCAAAACGGTTACCTGTCCATCAATGGTGGTTCCAGAAATATGAGGGGTCATTGCCTGATTTGGCATATAGCGCCATGGATGATCCTTTGGAGCAGGCTGTGGATGCCAAACATCCCCGCTGTAACCTGCAATACAAGAAATCCAATTGTATAGAAAATGGGTTGCTAAATAGGAAGAACTATAAATTCTTTCCAACCGCTGCTATAACTCACTCATTTCCTGTTCCTTTATCACAGACAAGAAAGGAAGAGGGGGCGCATCAAAATTTAAACAATTAAGAACAACACTCAAAAACAGTATGATACATAGAGAAAATAAATTTCAACATTGTTAAATACCTCCAATGTGTCCACTAGAGCAAGCATCAACAACTGCTTGTGTATCCATGATTGCTCCTCGAGCATTGTTAACAATAAGCACCCCTTTTTTCAACTTTGCAATCCGATCTTTGTTGAACAGTCCCCTACACCACAATGATAAATGATCATAAGATTAATACCATGCAAAACCACTCTGATAAATGACCATAAGATTAATACCATGTAAAAATTTCAAAAACCAATAGATGTTACAACAGCCTCTTTATGCTATATTAAGAAAAATAGTTTCATAATGTTTCAACTTCAAGATAGCACCAAATGGCCAAGAGAAATATGACGCAGAGATTAGAACACTCCCTGGAATAATCTGTGACAGTATCAAGCTGTTGGGAAAATTCCACCCAATTAAACTAATCAATAAACATGTCAAAAATAAACAACAAATTCAGAAAAAAATTTTAACTGCCTACATCCACGGAGAGATATCAATTCTTCACTTTATGAGATAAAATCACCATACAACAAATTATAATTCCTGTTGGAAACACTCAAACCCACAATTTTGTATCACCCTCTCATATAAACTAGAAGAATATACACGCCTCTCCACCCTTTTAGAAACCACCCTAGAAAACCTCTCTATAAACCATAGAGAAACCACCCTTCTAGAAACCCTATAAGAAAACATCCCTCTAAAACTTTAGAGCAAACCTCTCTAGAAACCCTAGAGAAAAATACAAGAAGCTCACATCACACACAGGTGTTTCCCAAAGCCCGAAGCCCCTTGAATGCTATTCCCACATCCAAACATAACTGCCACTCAAACTTGCAAATTTCAAGTTGTCTTGTGCCACCGGCTTCCACCACTCTTGGCTTCCACACCCTTGAAAACCCATAAACTCTTGTATTTATAGACCACTAAAATTTTGCCACCAAGTAAACTTATTTGAGAAGTTTTAGAATTTATTCCCAAATTAATTTCTTCTTCCAAGGAACTAATTTTTACTAATCCAAATGCAATTAGTACTCCTCACAATTTAAGTCAAAAACCTAACACAAGCTAAGGCAGAAGAGGGCCCGAGGGATTATAAATTTGCTCAGAATAAACACATTGTACCTTGTCTTCTCTGTGAGAGGTGTGTTAATGACAATTATGTCACATTTGGGAAGCATTGCATCAAGATCCTCCTCAAATTTTGCTCCTGTCTGATTCTCCAACTCCGGATCCATCTTAAGTCGGTCATGATAGAGGAGATTACAATTGAATGGTTTCAAACGTTGGAGCAAAAGCCTACCAATGCGCCCAGCACCAACTGTTCCCACTGTCTTTCCTTCAAGATCATAGGCTCTGTATGCAAGAGCAGCCACATTCCACTCCCCATTAATAACTTGATGGTGTCCAGGTAAGAAATTTCGGACAAGAATTAGAATTCTCATGAGCTCATCTTCTGCAACTGAGACAGTATTGCTTCCTGTGACCTCGGCAACAGTTAGCCCTGCTTCAGCCGCAGCCTTCAAATCGATATGGTCAGAGCCAATTCCAGCTGTGAGAAGCAATTGCAAGTTTTTGGCCTTTTTAATCCTTTCTGCAGTAACATAGGCTGGGTGGAAGGGGGTTGTTATGAGGACATGGAGATCAGGAATATGCTTCTCAAGTTCTGCAACCAGAAGACAGAATGAAAGAGAACTCAAAAATTAGCCTAATTAATTAATATCCTTGGCGATCAGATTTGAGGATTTTGACTCCAATACAAAATCCTTGCAACTAATAAGGAATTAAAATAAGTGTTTACATATAACCATAAGATCTAGGGCCACCATTCCTATATCAACGATCACATCTGTAGAATATAGTTCAATTATTCTTACATTCATCTGCATAAAACAGGTTTGACAAACGATGAGAACTGATGATACCACAACCATTTGTGCAAGTCCTTTTACATTCCAAAGGAAAACACTATGCGCTTATTGTGGATGTGATCACTGATCACACAGGTTATCTAATGTGCTTCTCTGACATTTTTTGCATCTTTAGTAGTTGTCACTAGAGGCTACATTGTGTTACTTGACTACCAGTGTATAAATGGGTCCATGATTATGTCAATAGTAGTCTTGAACCATTGACATGTTTATTCTGAAATAAGTTAAAGAAGTTCAAACCAGTTACAGAAAACAACACAGGTGTTTAATAACTAAGCAATCAATATGTTCCTATACATTCACCATCACTAGAGTGTACAAGAATCTTATATGCGTGTGCACTATATAAGATGATGGAGCCATGCAAATGCACTTATGAGTTTATGTGTAAACTGACCACAATGAGGTCCTTCTTTATCATCAGTGACAATGTATTGGTGGCCTTGTGATTCAAGCCAGCCGTGGATGCCTAAAGCTCCCTCTACACACCCCACAAAATCGGGATTCATTGAAGCATACTCTTTGGCCTTGTAGAAAACACCAACGATCTTTTTGCTCCCTGCAGAAGCCTATGAGAACCCAAAACGAAAAAATGTTTATCTATTTATTATTTGCAACCATACCGTCTATATATCCTGAGAACAATTGTAACAACATAACTCAGTAGCTTACATTATTTTGTAATAAGTTGCAATATTTTTACAAAATTGATCCTAAGAAAGTTCCATGTCTCATGAAACTCACAACAGCTTTATTTGTTTATAGCAATAATAATGACATTAACAATGCAGCGTTTAGAATATGATCTCATTTTTTATAATAAAACAACACATAAACAACCCAAGATGACATGCTTCTCTTGCTGATAGAATTTCTCCATGTAATTTTGCTTTCATTAAACATGATTGTAATTGGGTATATATTTTTTTTTTCCACAAAACTCAGCTTTTGCATTGGATTGGGTTTGCAGTTTGATCCTTGTAAAAAAATGTCAAATATATTTATTTGGCTAAATTACTATTTTCTTCTTGGGATTTGATTATAATAATTATTCCACCCTCATTGGCTAAATTACTACTTAAATCAAATATGAAAATATTTTAATTTTATTGAAAAAAATAAAATGGATATTTTTTAAAGATATGTAAAAATAAAAAGAAACATATATTTTAATGTCTTGTTATTTTAGTGGAAGGACATCTTACCTTAGTTATATTAATAGTCTCTAATTGTTATATTATATTGTCTTAAAAAAAATAGTCATAAAGGACATTAAAATTTTATCTTATCTTAAAAATGTTTATTTTTCCAAAAATAAATAATTTAATATAGGCATGTTGGAATCACAAAATAATATCTAATTTTTAGATGGAAAAGTTATATAGTACAGTCGTTTTATGAAATAATTGGTTCATCACAATAAATCCAATATAATCAACGGTTGAGGTGCACTCCATTGATGTAGAGTTAAAGTAGGGACCACCAACAAAAAAAAAAAAAAAAAAACAAACGTTAGGTGAAAGCGATAAGTATACAGAGAGTGGACATAATTACTAAATGTCTTATTCATTGATTCATCGTCATCATCATTATCATCAACATTATCAACAAGTAACAGAGAGAAATCTACACAGAAGAAGAAGGGATTTGCTTACGTGGAGGTGTCTGGAGAGAGTTGAAGAGCCAGAAAGCATAGGTGATGATGATGAAGAAGAATTAAGAGCGCGAATTGCGGAGGTTGCAGCTCGCTTCATCGCCATTTTTAAGATCAGAGAAGAAGAAAAGTGTGAGTGTGAGTGTGATTGTTAGGGAAGAGAGTGCATAAAAAGAAAGCTTTAGTGGAAGGGGTTTATATAGGGGAGATGAGATGTGTTCCAGTTGATGACGTGGCCAAGTTTTTCTTCTTCTTCAGTGGAAGGATCTGTCCTCTGTGCGTACATTTGAACCAAAAAAATGTATAAAAATATAACAATACACCAATAATTGTTGGATTATATATTTTTTTTAAGAATAATATCTCAAGTTCAAATTGTAATATTAATATATAATTATTTGTACCAAAAAGCATAATTATTTGGGATCATATGGAAATTAACCTGAATTATTTGTGGTTTAAACAAAATAATATACACAGTTCAAAAAAATAATATATATATTATTTATTATATAATTATTATATATATAAATATTGAATAATTTAAACATATGATTATTAATTTATTATTAAAATAATATAAAATATTTTCAAATGTATATTTTTTTTATTGTATTTTTAATTTATTAGAAAATTAAATTATCCACATGAGGGACACATGGTCCGGCCCGGCTCACGAGGCCAAAACCCAATGATGAAGACTGGTAATTAAGCCCAACTTGCCAAAGAATTGGATTCGGATCCACCTGTGAGAGAGCCCAAATACATAACCCAGCCCACAAACAATGCCTTCAACCCAAATCAAATGAAACCCACTAAAAAAGCCCACTTCCGTAGACGAGGCGCACGCCTCTTTAACTAAGGCGCACGTCGCTAAGGATAGAGGCGTACGCCTCTTGTCATCAGAGGCTCACGCCTCTATGCCACTTGGAGCAAAAAAAAATATAACGCACAGAGAACGTGGAGCGACTGCTCCACGTTCTGCATTTATTGGCATTAGTGGCAATTTAGTGAGGAGCAACAAAAGGGGAAGAGGGGAAGATAAAAGGGCAGGCAGAAGCCTGTAGAAAAGGGGAGAAAGAGGGGGGGCTAAAGAAAAAAGAAGAAAGAAAAAAAAACAGAAACAAAGAAAATAAATCAAAAAACCAACGAAATGTCTGAATCCAATCCAGAGGCGAAGAAGGGACAATCTGGAATCTGAGGACAAAAGAAATTCCGAAACAAGCTTCACAGTAAAATTTTTTCTCCTTCTTTTTTTATAAAATTTATTTTTTTTCTTTCCTTTATTTGATTTTAATCTGTTATTAGTTATAATGCATGATTTAATTTTAATGTTGTGATTTAACTCGTTTACGAACTTTGTTTATCGATTTAAGTTGCAGCATATGCTGTTTTTATGCCCTGTTATCATTAATTTCGTTTCTGCGTAAGGAAAAAACCAGAGAGCGTGCGTCTGTACGAAGAGACGCACGCCTCTATAGCCTTTGTCTTTTTAATTTTTTGACCGTTATTATGACATGCGCCTTTTCATAGAGGCGTGCGTTCCTGTAAATGAGACGTGCGCCTCAGTAACGCAGAGGCGTGCGCACGTCTCTGGGTTTCAGAACCCTTTCTTGTTTGTTCTAGTTTGATGTCCGATTTAATTGTTTAAATTATTTAATTGTTGACCTCCTTAAGCATTTTGTGATTGTTAGATTGATTTTTATTATCTTTAATTTGTTGAAAGGTTGTAATCATTTCTCCTCCCCCCATTTCTTTATTTTATTGTATTTCATTTCGTTCTATTTATTATGTACAAGGATTGTAATCATTTCTCCTTCTCCATTTTCTTTGAATGATTTATTTTTTGTGTGTTATTTATTTTAAATTGTGGATGTATGAATGCTTTAACCAATTAAATTGCATGAAAATGGACTAATAAATCAAACTCGGACTAAATTATAAAATTTAAAAATTGTTTGGATCAAAACAGCCATTCGCATGTAATTAAAGAATAATTAAATAAATTAAAAATAATAAAACATAGAACACAAACGGAGGCCGATCGCAAGGTCGGGTGGGCCACTAAAAGCCCATACCCAGTTTTCGGACCCAATCTCTGAGGACGGCTGCTGGACTTCCTCCGTGGAATCCAGTTACTGTAAAGTGTGTCCCGGGTTTCATCCGGATGGCGACTCCATTCTACAACTAAAGCCCTTTAAAAAAGCCCAAAGTAGTATTCCTAGTGGGCCCTGAGCCCACACAGTGCCGTGGTCGCCGAACACTTGGGCGCGCGCTGAATCCCGCCGCCTACAATGGCGACTCCACTGGGGATAGACAAACTGATTCCAGTGTTTTGTGTTTTATTATTTTTAATTATCTAATTATTTCTTCTGCATTTGCATTCACTACACCATTTGCACATACTGCGCACATCAGTCCCTATTAAACCAACAATAGTTGTTACTTTGCTGCC
This sequence comes from Macaranga tanarius, assembly GCA_949673435.1. Lineage (NCBI taxonomy): Eukaryota > Viridiplantae > Streptophyta > Magnoliopsida > Malpighiales > Euphorbiaceae > Macaranga > Macaranga tanarius. The sequence goes on along the minus strand of CATIWO010359530.1, from coordinate 3,297 downwards.
TGTGTTTCATTCAAACCTGGTGGTGAGTATATAATTATTGTCACTCACAGTGTAGTACGTATAAGTACGTCATTCAGACCCTTGAGTGGGGAGACAGAAAAAAGTATATAACAGACTGTGGGAGCCTTTGACTTTACCTGAGACTCAACCCATGTAATGCCCTAGCAATTACCTTTAGGATTTTCCTAAATGTATGTGTTCTGTTGCCATATAGTAGTCCCATTCATAAAGTCCAAGCCCAATAATAATGGACCATATTAGATTGGGCTTTTGTCCATTTATCATGGCCCATTATGTTGGACTTTAGTTTTATGGAAGAGATATGCTACTTGTTTATTTTGTCTCGAGAGCTTATGCATGCACGTCGGTTTTATTATCCCCTGTTGGTAATTAAAACCCAAACTAAAAATCCTAAATAAGAGACCGACCAATGAATACGTGTGTGGGAGAAATAAGGTTGGAAGGCTGTGTTTGAGACCTTATGTGTGCTTGTTTATCTATGTTTTGATGAAAACCCTTCAAATAGAACTACATATCATGCATACACGTCATGCATATTTATAACCCTTTGTTTTGCAGAAATAGATCCTTCATCTTCCGTTTGGACACGCACTCGCGAAGGTCGATTGATCAGATCTGAACCTGTTAGAACTACACCACTCACTGGAACTGCAACAATGTCTGATAATCTTGATTTGGAAGCCTTTAGGAGATAATTAAAAGAAGAGATTGCTGCTGATACTAGAAATCTTATCCGGGAAGTGATGGGTGAAGTCCTTCAAACTGCAAGGGGGAAATAGCCAATCGATTTAGATGAAGGGGAGGCAGTCGGCAAACCCAGGGATCGGGATGAGGATCTGGAGATTGTATTGGCTGAGCTTGAAAGGCAAGAGTTTCAAACTGTTGTAGTCTCTGAGGAGCCAGCCTGGGCCAAAGAGATGGAAAAAATGAGGTCCCAAATACAAATGTTGATGGGGGACAAGGGCATGGATACGTCTATGGATTACAGTGATATGGACTTTGTTAATCAAGAACCCTTACCGAAGAAATTCAAATTTCCTGATATGAAGAAGTATTCGGGCACTGAAGATCTGCATTTACATCTGAAGTAATTCATTACACATATGAAGACGACTGAGCTTACCATTTCTCAGATTGTAAAACAATTCCCATTGTCCTTGGAAGGTGCGCCCATTTGCTGGTATTACTCTTTGGAGCCTTATGTGCAAACTAACTAGAAAGAACTGTGTGCAACCTTCGTGAAGCAATATGGGTTAAATTCTCAGATGGAGATCTCGTTGAAAGATTTACAAAACACTAAGCAAAAATTTAACGAGTCTTTTTCTGATTACTTGACCAGGTGGAGGGGCAAGCTAGCACAGATGAGGCAACGACCATCTGAGTCAGACCAATTAATGATTGCTATTGATGGTTGTATCCCACCACTTGCAAGAAAACTGAATGATATGGGGATTAGGAACTTCGAAGAGCTGTATCGATTCAGGGTCGAGAAAGAGGGCGATGTAGCCCAAGAGAAGAAGTATTTCAGAGGAAGATCTGGAAACAAGGAGGGGCCATCTAGTGATGTCCAGATCAATGCTATCGATCGGCCTCGTAAATTTTCTAATTTGGGAAGACCTCTCTCCAAGGTCCTTGATAAGCTTGTTGAAAAAGGACTCCTTCGCTCTCTACCACCAAAAGCACCATTTCCTAACGCCAATCCAAAACTTTACTGCAAATACCACCAAGTCATCGGGTATGACACTGACCAATGTACCCGCCTCAAACACGATATCCAAAACCTTATTGATTCTGGGAAGCTGGTTGACCCGGAAACCAAAAAGCCAAACACTCAAACCAACCCTTTACCAAATTACTAAAATACCTCACCTCTAAATCAACACGTCCTGATGATTGGCACTGGTTTAACTGAAGAACAAGTGCCAAACTCCTTCATTGATTTTGAAACACCTAACACCCATCCTAAAACCACCCTGCCTACCAAACCAGAAGTTACACCTAAGAGAGTTCTGTTCATTAATATGTTAGACATCTAGTCTTTCGATAATGAAGATGCACAAGAAAGGGTTGATGTGTGGGAAGGTGAAAGGGAATGAACAGTTGAACGTATGGCGGCAATAAAGGAACAAGGAAAAGGAAAGAAAGTTGCAAGAGAAGATGGGCTTGAACAGAAGTCTGAATCTGAAAAAGAAGAGCATAAGAAAGAATTACCTATGAAGACGATCTCCAGTATTTAGGAATTATTGATGCAGTCCAAGATTCACCGTGATGCTATGGTACAAGTCTTACTTGAGAGGAAGGTTCCTGCTGGTACAATCTCCCAACAGTTGGTAAGTTCCTTGATGTAGAAGCCTGAGGGGGCAATTATGTTCACCGATGAGGATTTACCACTTGAAGGGAGAGAGCATTACCGCCCCTTATTCATCAAAGCTGAGATCAGAGGAAAGTTGACTTGTTGTGTGATGGTTGATAATGGATCAGCCATAAATGTCTGTCCCCTGAAGATATTACCAAGACTTGGTCTGACCGTTGCTGATTTGCAACCAACTGACGTAATAATCAAGGCCCATGATGATCCTAAAAGGTCGGTTGAAGGAACATTTAAAGCCTTGGTCAAGACGGGACCTATCGAAGCTTGGGTCACCCTTCATGTGCTTGACATTCCAATTACCTTTGCTGTTCTTTTAGGAAGGCCTTGGTTTTATCCTCTTAGTGGAGTCCCTTCCACTCTCCATCAGAAGATCAAGTTTCCATATGAGGGGAAGATTATTACTATCTTAGCGGAATCTGAGGTCGTTATAGCTGCTTTGAAACTAGCTCCCAAAGAAGTACCGCTGAATCCAGGGTTTGAAGTCTGCATGATTTATGAGGATTATATGGAAGAGAGAGTGATGAATATGCTGAAAGGAATGAACTTCATGCTTGGGATGGGACTGGGAAAGGATCAGACTGGACCACCTGAGTATGTGGAAGCAAAGCTGCAAATTTTAAAACATGGACTGGGATATCAGGGTGAAAAGGATGGGCCTGACAGTGAGGAGAACTGGACGCTCTGGGAGAAATTTGTGAAGGAAGGTAACTACACTCCCTATAAAGGAAAGCCGGAGCTATTCTATTTTGAAGGAAGAAGGATCCCTGGGTTTGAGATCTTTGCTGATTATATGGAGGGAAAAGAATGTGGAAGTCACTGCTGTGGAAGATCTGATAGTGGATGAGGTCAACAAGAAGGATGTCAAGGATGCTGCTGAAAACTTCAAGGGAAAAAAGGTTGTTGTT
>CATIWO010359529.1:0-14316 GCA_949673435.1 Macaranga tanarius | reverse complement strand
TTAAACCTATAAGTCAACTTAAATCACTTTCATATTAAATGAGTTTGCTTTAAAATTTCATTTTAATCATTTTTTTCTTACAATTTCTATAGTCAATTTTTTTTTTGGTAACGTAGTCAATAAATTTTTCTTATACCAATTAGCAAGTTAAGAAATATTTAATATAAATTTTAAATAAACAATTAAAACGCAAATTTTTAAAATTTTTTATGGTATAAGATATATATTCAATCTCAATTAGTAAAATTACCATAAAATATATACACAGTCAACACATATAATAATTATAAAATATATATTTAATTAGCAAAACATATATGAATTATCACTCAAATTATAAGCAAATTATTGAGCATTTTATAATTATGTTAAGAAAATCAAACAATTTTTTTGGCTCACAACCACAGTTGACCAAAAAATGGCACAAAAGTGATGTATAGAACTCCATGTTTTGCTATCAAAACAGCTCACATAATCACATATAGCCTGTACATGGTACATACAGAACTCAAACAGTGATATACATAAAGAACTACACACCATCCGTCACAGTATCTACAACCCATGAAGCTACAATTTATAAGAGAAGAAGAAGAAAAAACCATAAAAAGAACTGCCTTTTAAACCAGAAAAAAAAAGAGAGAGAGAGAAAAAAAAAGAAACTTTTTAGTTGAAAAGATATTTTACAAGGCAGAAACAGTGTTTGTATGCAATTGTGCATGTAAAAGATAGAAACTTTATTTGTTTTTCCTTTGTTTTCTTCTCCAAATCCAAAGATTTAGAGATAAAAGAAGAAAATTTTAGTCACAACCCAACAACAAAAAGTTTAAAGAGCTTCACTTCTCTGTCTCATTATGGACTGTGATTTATTTTCATTCTCGTTCTCTCTCGAATTCTCAGCTCATCTTCTTGCTTCAAGCTCCTGATGATGATGATGTCATCTTCCATGCAAATTCGTTAGGTTCTTGCTTCTCTGATTTTTTTTTTTATATGGTATTGTTTGCTTCAAGGTCTTGTTTTGTTCTTGTTCTTGACGTGGTTTCATTTTATTATTATGGGGTTATAGTTGTTTTGGTCTCTGATTTTTTTTTTCTTTGGGTTGTTATGATTTCATCTGGGTTTATTTGGTTTCTGGGAAAATGAGATTTTCAGTTATAAACAGTTCATTCATGTGAATTCTAACTCGTGCAAAGCTAATATAGCTAATGTCATTTTTTAGCTATAGCTTGCATAGTCTTCAAAATATATAATTAGAGAGATATTGAAGTCTAAGATTTAGCTTATAACCTTCCCACGAATTTCTCAGCAGAAAGAGCAGCAGCCCATATGTTTAGTTTTCTTGAAGAAAAAAATGTGCCAACCATTTTTGAATGAAAATTTTCCAAGATTCAGCTGTTTTCTTTCTGTGGTAATTAAGCTATGTATGATAATTTCTTTATTGGCTGAGTTCATCATATTTGTTTTTTTCTTTTGAAGATTGAGTTGAGTTCAAATATTGTTTGCCCCATCATTTTCCTTGATTTCTTTTAAAATAACAAAAGGGTCGCCCTTTGTTTGGTTGATTGGTAATGCTAGAATGGATTGAGAAAAAAATGTGGTTTTTCTGTAGATTGGCAATCTCATATCAATACAACCAAACCAATTAGTTGTAGTAGGTGTGTTTTGGTCTGTACTTTTTAAAAATTTTTCAGTGGCTGCCAATGGTATATGGCAAATGAAATTTAATTTCTACTATTCCAGTCACATTTTCTCTGCAACCAAACAAGAACAGTAATGGAGCTGCCAGAAAAGACTAATACCTCTAGGCATGGGTTGTTAAATTTTTTATTTTTAACTTATTGTTTTTTTTTTCTTTTGGCCCTTTTACAAAATTCTGGATGCAATGGTGGAATTCCATGTCGGACTTGAATATTCTCTGTGATGTATTCCAGATTTACAGTTTTTGGTTTTTACTCTTATTAAATTTCAAGATTCTTAACTTTCTGAGTCAGCTTATGTCTTTTGTTTCACTTACTGTATCAATCCCATGTAACTTAACCACCGTTTTGGTTCTTAGGCAACAAAGTTTTTAGTAAAAAACTGCAACTAGGCTTCATTTCTTGAAATATTTTATTTTATTTTTTTCTTTCTCTGTCATTCTTGCATAGTGTTTATGTGGTTATTATTTATGTTTGAATGTTTAGGTATTTGAATCTACAAAAGAGTAGGACCGTGTCATATTCTGGTGTCCGCTGTCCATTTAAATTGTAACATTGGCAATGGGGCATCTATCCTCGATGTTCAATGGATTGGCAAGGTCGCTTTTGATAAGAAAATGGAAGAATTATGGAAATGGTGATGGTAGAGAAGCTGCAGATGCAATGGCTAAGGAAGCAAAGAAGAATGATCTGATATTGCGATCTTCTGGCTGTGTAAATGTTGATGGTTCAAAGAATTTTGTATCAGTTTTCTCAAAGAGAGGTGAGAAAGGAATAAATCAGGATTGCTCCATTGTTTGGGAGGTAAGAGTTAAAACATTGGCAACTGTATCTGTCTGTATGGATAGTTGGTGCAAGTTTTTTAAATTCTTTCCATGCTTCCTTTGATGGCAATCATTGTTTAGATGCTTACACTTTCTTGTATGCTGTGTGATTTAAACGCATTTTTTTAAGTAATCATGTTGTTATTATTAACATGGAAACAGGAATTTGGATGCCAAGAAGACATGATATTTTGCGGGATATTTGACGGACATGGTCCCTGGGGACATTTTGTGGCAAAGAAAGTCCGAGAATGGATGCCATCATCTCTTCTCTGTAATTGGCAGGAGACTGTTGCTTGTAACTCACTCGATCCAGATATTGACCTGGAATCGGATAAAAAGCATCAAAGATTCCATATTTGGAAGCATTCCTATATAAAGACTTGTGCTGCGATTGATCAGGAGCTAGAGCAGCATCGAAAGATTGATACATACCATAGCGGAACAACTGCCTTGACTATTGTCAGACAAGTAAGCTAGCTGTTATTTTAGAATCTTATTTTGGACAAAATTAAAGCCCTTTTAAGGATTTATTGGTAGTCTGCAAGATATGACCTGATGTTCTGTTGTATAACGATCTTACATAAAATTAGTGCATGGTCAAGTTGGGTTCACAGTAACAATGTAAGAGTTTGTGTTTGTGTAGGGTGATCTCATTTATGTTGCGAACGTTGGGGACTCTCGTGCTGTATTGGCTACCACTTTAGATGATGGAAACTTGGTACCAGTTCAGCTTACTATTGATTTCAAGCCTAATTTACCTGGTTAGTTCCTCACTTCTTCATTCTTTCCACATAAAATTAAAGAAGAAAACTTGTGATTCTTATAGTAATGTTGATGTTTTTGGCAGAGGAGGCTGAGCGGATACATCAGTCCAAGGGACGGGTGTTTTGTTTAAATGATGAACCAGGGGTGCACAGAATTTGGCTGCCAGATCAGGAATCACCCGGACTGGCAATGTCAAGAGCCTTCGGGGATTACTGTGTGAAGGATTTTGGACTTATTTCTGTTCCTGAAGTGACACAAAGGCATATAACCAGCAGCGACCAATTTGTCGTGCTGGCAACTGATGGGGTATGTATAATGCATTAACATAAAAGCTTGATCAAATTATTGAAGAAGCATGATACATCTCCATTCATTGTCACCTATATTGACTTATTTCCATTATTGCTTAGGTATGGGATGTCATTTCTAACCAAGAAGCAGTGCAAATTGTATCGTCGGCACCAGACAGGGCAAAGGCGGCTAAGTGTCTGGTTGAATCTGCAGTTCATGCATGGAAACGCAAAAGAAAGGGGATTGCCATGGATGATATATCAGCTATTTGCCTTTTCTTCAACCCCTCTCCCTTGTCTCAACAAATTTAATCTGTTAGTACAGCAAAATAGTGATTAGTAGATGTAAATTTTCCTTGAAATTCTCAATGTAGTCCCGTATTATCTTATAGCTAGCAATTTATGAATTGAGCAGCCAACAGAGCAATACCACAAACATAGAATAAATGAATTTCATGGTACTTTTAACACTATATGTGGATTTTTGCTTGGGCCTCAGAAACAAATCCATATCATTTATGGGTTTGTGAGAAATGCCAAAAACTCACTCCCATTGAACATTGGTCTCAATTCTTCTTGACACAAGAACTCCATCCAATGTGAAGGAAACAAGATGACCCTTTATTGATTTTAGCCATAAAAGTAAGTAAAAAATAACTCAAAAATCATTACAATATATTAATCCAACAGCCAAAATTATCTATACATCCAGCTAAAGCCATGCCACTAAGATTGATTCATAAAAAGACACCTTGTTTAGCAAGAACATCTGCTACACTATTAGCTTCACTGACAACATTGGATTCTTTTACAATATATTTACTACCTGCAATCTCTGATTTACCTTTCTTTTAAGGCAAAAAAATGTATATACAAAAACTTTTATTTTTTTTAACTCTTTTTTCTAGACATGGTTAGCATGTTAATGTTTATGTAGTATCAGTAATTTCAATTTCTTTTGCCCCTCTGCTCATTTCTCTTCGTACACAGGCCTTCTGTTTCTGTTCTTTAATAGTTTGTCCCCACTCCATAGCTATAAGGTTGTAACTTAATGGAATACATGGGGAGATGCATAAAACTCACTCTCATTAAACACTGGTCTCAAATCTTCTTGACGCATGAACTCCAAGGGGAAGGAAACAACATGTCCCTTTATTGATTTTAGCCTTTCCATTGGTTCTATCTCCTTAGTTTCTCCATTCTCTTGACATTCTAGCTTCTCAGGAGCTATTCCTAGATCAATGGTTGTGTGTCCGAGTTTCTCCTTCCAATAATTCATGTTTTGTCTCAAAACAGCTCTGTTGTTAATGACAATGCATATCAGGAAACATCATAATTAGACAAAAAAAAATGATTGAACGATTACGTTGTGCTTGGAGTGTACCTTGAATGTATGAGATCATTTGGAAGACATGCAAAGACATCTTGATAGATTGTTGTATTTTCCTGTCAGAATAATTTCAGACCAAGGTTAATCACTGGGAAGTAATTGACCTATTTATTAACAACAAAACTTTACATCCTGACCTTTGCAACTGATAACCATAAATCTCGATATGTCGTGTCCGCTACAGGATCACTGATTTTATTGATCTGAAAGAAGGAAGAATGGTGGCAATTGCTGATCAAAATTTGCACGAGCTAAAAATCCAATTGCAGGATATGCTGAGAAAGACAAACCTCTCCTGCAGTAAGACCAAGATGCTCTGACCACAATGAGCACCGCAGGCTATATGTAAATTTTCCAGCTTTCCAAGGCTCTCCATTCACGTACGAGTCAACAAACTCCTTATCTTCAATCACCACCCCTATCTGATACAACAACATTAATCAAGTTGTATATATAAATGTTGCCTTATGCACTAAAGACGAAGGACAAAACAATATGCACTAAATACCTCTGAGTCTCTTGATCCAAGTAAACTCCTGTCATTAATATTGGATGATCCGATCACAGAAACACAATCATCTACTATCATAACTTTGCTATGTACATACACCTGCATGAAAATTAAGGAAGATTCCAAATATCATCTTAGAGTCGACGTGCATTGTGGGTGTTAGGTCAATAACTTGGTTGTGCTTAGAACCAAATCATTTATGTGCAACAGAATATTTAGAATGTGCGAAGAAATGTAACACAAGATAATACCTGACTCGTGGCAACAGGACCGTCCTTGAAAAGTCTACCATATGTTCTAAGGCCATAAAATGAAATATAGTTCTGTGTTTTAGGACCGAGCAATGCATTCAGATTATACAATATTGACGTCTTTTCTCTGGAAATAGTCCGATACTGCCAATGCATTATAGCTCTAACTGTAGCTGCCCCACCATCATCTAGACCTCCCTGTCAATTAAGTATCAAAATATAAGAGAAAAGCCAAGTATTCTACACTAAAATTAACATGTAACATAAAAGAGCAACATTTAAACCTGGAAGCCTGGTAACAGTGGTATAACAATGATGACTCGGAAACACTTCTGTTCTTTGTGGGCTTGCAAAATACGCTTGTATATTGCATCTAGGACACGGTTCTGTATAATCTCATCTCCATAAAGACCTGATATGAAAAACTGGTTCTGGAAACAGAAAGCCAAGAAATAGTTGTTTCAAAAACCACATTAGCAAATTGATTTTACAGTCTGGCCAAATAACTCTAAATATTCAGGTACAAAATAACTCATATATCATGACAATAACCTCAATGTAGATAAAATGTTGTGCTTTTTCAATGAGAGAACAGTAGGCATTGTGGATGCTTTCTTCGGTTTGGCTAGCTCCAGCAGACCATTGACTGACACTTCTGATAACCTACAAATTATACTTATTCTCAATATGGTGGCTGAAAATAAATCATATATCGACATAAGAAATTTAGGGGTATCTAACTTGACAATGGCATGCAGTACGTGGCCCAACTTGTCCACAAGCTGACACATTATGATCATCTCCCTCTGATGTTAATGACCCTTCATCTGATATCTGAGACTTGCTTTGCACATCCAAAGAATCAGGTTCATCAACACAACCCTCCAGTGGTGCATCTGGAGCTACAACTTCAACTTTGGATTTCTGGAAGGAGAATGAGCAACTTCCACAGAATCCAGTTGGCTGGTCAGGAACATTGCTATTCTTGTGCTCAGCAATTAATGTTTGGTTCACACTATAAGGAACTGGTGCATCAGCTTCCTGAGGCAATAGCAATGGCACATCTTGCAATGGAGATAGTGAGAAGGAATCCTGCCCTTCAATGGTTGTCTTTTCTTCTACATTCTTTTTCTCAATGTCTACCTCTTTTCTTCTTCCCATATAATGAGGAAGGACCATGTGATGGTGAGGCATTAATAATGGAATTGTTTGCTCATTTGGAGCTTTGCTTCTCTAAGGAAAAATGACCCATGTCAGAAAGTAAATTTTATGAGGCAGAATAAAATTATGCCATAAAAGAGGGGAAAGGAGACCTTGGCATGGTTCCAACGTTGAACAAAGTGCCTAGCAACATCACGGCAAGCTGGTCCCCAAAGAGCACAATGAACATCATGCCATGGCATTCGTGGGTATTTGGATCGATGTAATTCATCTTTCATAGTGTCTTCCCAAGAATTTGGTTCTGATTCTCTGGGCATACAATTATAAGCATCTTCATTGTTAAAGTAGATTCATCACATGTGATGCTAACTTATACCTGATTCTTTCTCTTGGATCAGTAATTACATAAAATTTACCATAATTGTTTCAACAATAAGCAAATTATTTAGTTTTCAGTAGGCCTTTTAAATACTTTTTTGAAGGAAAGAAAACTAACCTTGGATTGTAATAGTCCTTTCCAGGCCATATATGAGAAGGGCAATCACCAACTCTATGTTCAACAGTATCATAACGACCAAAGCATAAATCCAATCCTCCAATGAAGCAAATCTGGAAGTCAACAATTACAAGTTTTTCATGGTGCGACCTGCATGCATTAGAACAAACAATATGAGCCCCCCTCAACAAATCAATGATGCCAATGAACCTGTCAACCGGACTAAGTACCATAAATAGATGCCTGTCGATAAATGGTTAGGATAGCGCAATACCCTCACATTCTCATGAATGTTGAGGAGCCTTATCTTACTGTACAAGCTATTAATCTTCAAAGCAATAGCAACTTCCTTGTATAGAAGAATATAAATCTGCATAGTCACATATCCTGGAAGTTAGAACTGAATAGTAATATTTGAGACTATGCAATAATAATCTGCAACCACTATAAGATGCCACAATATCATACAAAAATTCAATCGCAGATACAATGTTCTTAATCAAGATGATAGCAAACTTTGAAAATCTTTTGTGGGTCCTTGATAGAAATCTAGACAATGTCAAAACACTCAAATCAGGATAGAGTACATTAGAAAGAATTATCATTGTATGCACCTGAAGACCTTCCTCAGCTTTAGCTTCTAGCAAAGTATCAAGCCTGGAGAAAGAATGGGTATCAAAAGGGCGTCTCAGATACAGTTCTGGGCATAGCCACCAGCCGGTAATAAATATCTGCAAGTTTCCATCATTGGGTGTTACCACAAATTCTCACACAACAGAAATGGATTTTGTGAACATTGGAAGAAAGTGAACCTCTGATTTAGCATTCTCTATTGCAGCAGCAATTGCTTCAAAAGCTGCTTGCCCATCTACAAACCATTGTGCTTGACTCCCATCTTCGGTTAAGCCCCTTGGAGGAGCAAATGAACCAAATCGATGAGGGTGACACCAACCCTCAAGAGGCCTTAAACCGGCATCATTGATTGCAGCCACCCAGTCTTGAACTTTACCACTACTTGTAATTCTAAATCTTATGTTCCGATTTTCAGAAGAAACCTTTTCACAATTCACAAGTCATTTAAATTGTGAGTAAAGAACAGTTAAAAAAAACTTACGATTATGAACATAGAGTTTAAACATGCTAAAGAGTTAAAACAGCTCACCTTAAATGAATAACATAAAGGATTGTGTTCCTTTATCTGGCTTGCTAAATATTGTTGAGCCTTATCATCCCCATTTGATGCTGGTAGAATATCAAAAACAATAATATCTAATGGTTTGGTGCTGAAATGATCTTCCAGCAAGGCCAGGAACCCAGGCTTCAAAACAGCCCAAACCTGTGCAAAGATGAAGTGGAAAAATGACATGAGTTAGACTCATATATAAACAAAGAATATGAAGGTTGCAAATAGGCATGGTTTGATTGCTTTAACATACAATTTGTTTTCACTTGTTTGTCTACCAACTAATCTTTTTAATACTAAATTTAATCTGATATAATTTTTGATTGATCTCAACATATTAGATTAGGAAAAGCTTATCAACGAGGAACTCAGAAATTAAAAACAAACAAAGGACTCATATGAAAGCATAAATATACATCTTCCTTTGTATATGGACAATAAAACAGATGATATCATTGACTTTGTGGCAACAAAATGAATGATATATAACTACCTTTTGCCAATTGTTATTGCACCAGTCGAGCAATTGACACGGGCAGCATCTTATACTATCATCAGTCCTTGAAATGTTTGATAGATGCTTCACCATCACATAACCTTCTTTCAGCTTTTGACCATATTCAAGTGAAAATGACAACTTAGAGACCTCTAGAAATTTGCAGACCTGCATGCCAAATCCACCTTGTCGTAAGTGTAGGTGTGAATAGTAAGTAAATATGCACTAGTGACAAAGAAATCCTTAGCAGTTAAGCATCAAACATATACAGCCTATAAAATCTGAATTCAAATTTAGCTCAAACTTTTTTTAGTCCCTACTTCTGCAAAAATTAAGCGCTCAAAAGATTGTCACAAGTGAATCTTTGTTCACCTCGCGTGAATTTACAATATCCATGTTTCCTAAAAAATGATTGAGGTAGTTCTGCATTGCCACTTTTGCTCTGTCTGAAATGGACTGCTGCCCTCCTAGAGCTGGACGGAGAATCGGCAAAGCAGCAATAGATGGAACATTTCTACACAACAAATCACTTTTTTCAAAACAAGTAAAAGGGTTCACCTGTTTCATTTATGAAAAACAACTAACGGCATGAGTTTATAGACCATAAACAACCACCTGTTTCTAATGCTCTCTTCCTGATGCATTGGAACAGCACCATCATCAGGTTCATCAACATCCTGAACAACTGCTACATGATGATCTACTATGCCTAAGCTGTGAAGCCATTCCTTAACCTGGCATACTCAAATTAGATAAAGGAAACATTAATCAATCCAAATACACATTAGACAAGACTCAGAACATTATACATAACGCTGAGAAAATAGAGAGAAAAAAACCTGCTCTTGTTTCTCATGAAATTCCTCAATAATTGCACGTTTCTTCAAAGCAAAATGTAAGTATAAAACTTGAGAAGCTTTCTTTACTAGGCGCCACTTGAACTGTTAACACAAATAATACACTCATCAACATCCATTCATAAGAAGCATTTTTTTGGAAAATAAAATCATAGTACAATAATTAATTCAACCAAGTTTTTCTTGCAAAATGAGCATGATTTCGTTTCTTTCAATACGCCTTTCAAGATGACAATTTTTATTAAGCTAAAAACAAATAAACTCTACCAACATCTATTGGTCCAAATGGCAGGGTGCTTAGATTTCCTTAAACAAAGTTTTGAGTTCGAGTTATATATATATATATATATATATATGTAATAAATGAACATATATTGAGATAGTTTTATCCATAAGTCGGTCCATGTGGCTACCGGATACTACTAGGCCATAAAATATAGAAAAACAAATAAAATATATCCATGACTATAGATGAGGTTTCCAAATAGAAGAATCACTAAATAGAATTCAACCTAATCAAATTCTTGCATTTTTTAAAACTTTCAAGGAAATAAATCAAGTTAAAAAATATATAAATACAGGATTAATTGTTGTGGTACGTACCTGCTTGTACTGTAATTCAATGGCATAAGAGAACAACATGGGACTAATATCCCCAGTATCAGGTTTAAAAACAGAAACAACAGTTGCTTTCGGCAGTTCATCGAAAATCCAACCCACTTCAGGAAACTGTCTGAAGGAATAAGATTGGTGCAGCAATGTAGCATCAGAACGCATGGGGGTGGTGGAGGTGGTGCCTCCCAAGAGCGGCTCTTTTGCTGTTGACATCTCAAGCTTCCGTTGAGACAGTCACCAGAAAACGTTGTTGGCATGTCCTTTTCCGGTCACAGACAAAGAAAGGGACAAAGAGGTGTTGTAAAAGGGAGGGAAGCTGTTATATATATATATGGTTTGGTTGGTTTGCTTAAAGCAAGTGAAAAAAATTACCGGTTTTTTAAACGGAAAGGTGGCTTCTTTGTGATTTGGTAACAGGTCGTTACATGGGAATTTTGTGAAACTGTTGCTGGTTATGACACGTGGAAGCTCTGACGTCAGCTTTAGGGTTATTGTGTACGTGGCTTTCGTGAGTTCAATTGCGCGGAATATTGAAGTTGCTATTCGCTAATTTTGTTTAGTCAAGTAACTTTCACCACTTATTTTTTCTTGGCTGAAAAAATATTACTTCCACTATTTAAGGAATATGGTAAAGCAGATGTTCTTAATCTTATAAATTTGATGATTACAAAGTCATAAATTATTAGATATGTTTCAAATTGGTCCAACTTGAAGGGTCAAGATTACTGAAATCTCCTTGTAATGTCCTCATTTTCTTGAGCATTTCTTGAACATTAGGGTCAATTTGGTAAAGTAGCACACTAGAACAAAAAATGGAGCATTACCATACGCATCTCTTAGAGCAGAATCACTTTCAGAATATCCTCCTTTTGGTGCTTACAACTGAGAATATGCTCAAAAGAACCTATCATTATTTTTCTCTGTCAAAAGAACACCCACGGCCACGTGTACTTGTGTTCATTAGTTTAAATAGAATTCTTTAATTAGCAAAAAATTGTAAAAGAAAATGACAGAAAATTTTATCGTGCACGGTTTTAATTAGATTATCTCGCTCGTAATATATTCCGTGCAGATAAAAAATTTAATATTTAACTACAAAAATACTAGTTGCTAGGTTCTTACATTCTATTTGATTTTTAATAAGAATGTTCATTACTATTAAATGCATGTGATTGGTTATAGAACCATGAAATCTTGCCCAGGATCGATGAGCTAAAGACAGAGATCCATAAATAGTATAGAGACATTGAGGCAATCAAGTCAATTAAAAGTGTTTGTATTAATTGGTTATGGATGCAAGCACATAATGCAAAAGGACATTTAAGGATTGCCACTAAAAGCTAGAGCAAAGAAAGGCATCAACCAAAAGAATATTCTGAGAATGTGGTGCTGAATAAACTATGATTCACAGCTTTATCTGTAGGAGTTCTACATTGACAAAATTTGCATAAAAAAACACTTGCTTATTGTCTATTCTTTTAATTTCCCCTCGTAGAACTCTGAACTAGGATGCTGCAAAGCAAAATAACATTCTGAAATCTAACAAGGTAACGCAATCTTATACATGAAGTAAAATGTATTATACATTATTCACAATTTCTGATATCCATAATGCAACTTACCTTATCATACACAAGTGGAATTAGAACTGTATTTTCCAGGTTGGGGAAAACATCTCAGTCAATGCTCCAGTTTCGACATTGACAGTGGACCTTGGCAAGAGCAGCCATATAATCATCAGACCTGAAATGAGCAATGCGTGTACCTAGCTAGCTTAATAATGCTATATTATGACAGCAGTTCAATAAAATGTGGATAATTTCTGAATTCGTACCCTTGTCCATAAGGAGACCTACATGCGGCAACTATATGGAATTTGGCTGCATCCAGTTCATTCTGCAAAGGTACAGCGTAGTCAACATCGGTGTCATTTGTATACATGCAACAATTAGACCTTTTTTTTTTAACAGTCAGTAATTAGTCATAGGCTCATAGCAATGCTTAAATTGGACGTAAGAAAGAGAGAGAACAATATTAGGAGGATGAGAACAGACCTGAGATTCATAGCATAACCCAGCATATAAAGAAGCATAAAAATACTCGTTCTCCCGGCCATTTGAAAATGCAGTGACAAGCTGCACAAAACAATCAATTGTATTAGCCAAATGTAATTCCTTGGGCCAAATGAAAATGCAGAAAATTAAAAGGCACATAGAAAATAACCAATAAGGAATCCATGGAATTTGATTATTCCTTGCTCATGAATGGTCTAGTATCAGCAAACAATTGATTAATGCAATGATCATTCCTGTGGGTTTCTATACATCAAATAGTCAGTGTTTCATTTTCCAACACACAAAATATCCTCAACAGATTTAAATAGTCCTCTTAGAATGCGTCCGTAAATGAGATGAATGCACATTGGGTAAACACATCAAGGAGACAGGAAAAAATCAACTACAAGGATATGAGAATTATCAGAAGATGAGAGTGAAAGATCATCCATCCGGCTGACTGCAGAACCTTGATGATTGGTACCCAAAAGAAAGTACATTTTCGAAGTTAGATAACCAGTTTAACCTTTTCTGGATCACCACTATCTTTAAACATGCTATAAGCTTCCCGCATGACAGGTCGAGGATCTCTGCCAACCTGCATTCAGGTAGAAAATAACTGAAATGTCGATCTCCTCACTTATAAAACATGTGAATGTATGGTATTTGTATAAATTAAACCAGAAATGCCAAGGAAATTTGCGCTCAGTTTTTATGACATGCCAAAAGACTACAAATTTGCGCATTGCCTCTTTGTTGGTATCATGCCAAATGTTATGTCTTAGGAAGCTTCCATTAGGAGATGACTAGGTGACAGAAAATTCAAGCATCCCTTTCTAACAAAAAGCTATTGTTATCATCATCAGCCATCACCCTTATAATTTTCATGATTAAACAGCCATATCATCTTGACCAACATACCTCAAGGAATCGCTTCCTTGCCTCATCAACTCCATAAAATTGAGCTTCACAGAGAAAGCACCATATAGATTCCTCTGTATCATTTGGGTTTTGTGCAACATCTAATCGAAATTGCTCTGCTGCTTCTTCAAACCTAGGAAATGCTAGCTTCATTTTCTTAAAAGCCATTACCAACTCAAAGAACTAAGCAGTTCCCTTGAGAAGAACACAGTTCAAAAAACCAACTAGCTAAATCAAGACTTTCCATACATTTTAATTCACAAGTAAATTTAAGTTCTTTTCAGTCTTAATTTTTTCAACAACCAAACTTGACATAACATAAAGGAAAAGTAACGAAGAACAAGAATGAGTACCTATCAAGATAGTAAAGTGATAAGCCCCTTTGCCAAAGATCTAAATTTCAAGCACCACATAGTCTCATCATTATACACATGCGAAAAATCAGCATTCTCAACAAACCATAAAAACAGCTAATCAAATGCTTAAAACCTACAAGCCTTTTGACGAGGATCCAATTCCAGTGCCTTATCGAATTCCACTAAAGACCCCAAAACATCACCCTGAACAACAACGACAAACAACAAAACATCATGTTATCAAACGACTTGAAGTCAAAACATAACCCCTTCTTTATATGGGGCTTGTAAAAATAATGCAAGAATTCAACTCAAACAATCAATTCAATCAAGATTCACCTGTCTAAAGAGAAGCATTCCACGTCTAATAGCCAAAACAGCTTCACGGGCATTGTTGCTGCCACCTGTTAAGGCATCCCAGATACCAGACACAGCTGGAAGAACCA